>MJUU01061538.1:0-48657 GCA_002080025.1 Modiolus philippinarum | reverse complement strand
AAACAAAACAAAACAAAACACAAGAAGGGAAAATAAAGACAATAAACATAGCCAAGAATTCATCCCACCCCTATCGCGCATGCGGCGGGTTTTATCTTTTATGGGTGTAATTTTTTAACATAGATTATAAAGGAAATTTGTACTTTAAAGATTTTTTTGAACTTATTATACATATACATATTTTCCCTGGTACTGCAAAAATGTTCATTTTCTCTAGTTTCGGATGATATTTTTTTCAGTTTTGACAATTTTGGGAAAGTCTGGTCATTTTTAATTTGAAAACAAATTAAGTATAAGCTTATTGAAAAAGCTTGGCGCCTTTCAGCTTTTTATCATTTTTCTTTATAAAAGTATTGTCTATATATTCACTATTTACAATGGAGAACAGAGACTAGTTCAGAAAAATTTAACTTCCGAAAATTAAACATTTGCTTGGGTTTAGAAAAACTACCCACACTACATCTCTTTTTTAATAGATGCAACTTGTGAGTAAACTGTTAGGACTGAAATTTAAAACATCAATACATCAGAACTTCATCTTTCTTGACTGACTGGGAGGTGTTTAACGTCCTTGACTACCTTTGTAGGTCTCGCATGGACGATCATCTTTCTTCAAGAAACATGAATATATTACCATAATTGCAATTAGTTACCATGTCGGAATTTTGTTATTTGTTTTGAATCGTGTATCGTTGCAACGTTTTTCAGCAAGACGATTACAAACGCATACACGAGCGTCATAGTAACATAGCACCACTTACGAGTTAACCCGAAACTTAACGACCCAACAGGAAGTTTAACCAAAGTTAAAACCGCTTCTCCACTAAGTATCAACAACCACCGGATATAGCGACTAATCAAGCGACGAAAAATCAAAACAAGTGTTACCAAGGTGAGATAAAATAACTTTTTCACCTATTGATGATTGGTAATACCTTCAATTATAATGTAATAATGTGACACGTACACGTTTGTATCTCGTTCATCGAGTGTCAAATAAAGGAAAAATATTTACAATCTCGTCAACAAATCGCCGGACAACTTGTTTACTCCGACCAACTTATTGCATTCTCTCGCTTGTTTCTCGGCCGATTTATGTATGAATCAGTATAAAGTTTCTATGTTGTGTCAGAAAGCTGAGTTTTAATTTGTAACTCATAACTATGTGTAGTTTTTTCACAGTGCTGGAAAACAAAAACGAGATGATGTATAGCAAGTGCGGTGAATAGCTGATTGTGAAATTTCTTGTGTACGGCGAATTGATCCAAATGAAAAGAGACAATAAGCATATTTGGCTTTAAAATATATACAAGACCCTGTTTACTCACAGGGACCATGCTTGACATTGACAAACTAATAAGCTAAGTTAAACAAAGGGTATCATTTCAAATAGTTCAATAGAACTCTGTGTTTCAAGATCGCATACTTGCTGGTAACATTTTCGAAGGTGACCATCTAATGACTATTGTGCCTACTATGACTTCTAAATGGCCATGTAGTTTCAGAGATCTTTGAATTTGTTTCCATATGTTCCAATGTAAAACTATGTACCTCACCAAGCAGTCTTTTTTAAAAATTTGCGTACCTGTCACACACATATGAACAACCAACGAACAAGGAGACCAGCTCGAAAGATTTATCACATTGGCTATTGGGGAAGGTTTGGGCCCAATAAAACTAGTTTAACCCCGCCGCAGCAGGTTTGTGCCTGTCCTAAGTCAGGAAATTTATTAAGCCTTTGTGTGTCTCTTCTTTTTTCTAGTTAGTTTACTTTATGTCTATGGGAGTCTAGGATGATGTTTATTCCGATGAACTTGATTACTCTTTATTCAGGGGCCAACTCCGACCTGCCGTTGGGTGTGGGGTATTGAAGATCTTATGGTGGTTTCCAATATCCAGGTTAAAACGATAAAAAAACAAAGCATGTAAGGGTCACCGTACGGTCTTCAACATAGTGAGGAACCTCACACCATATAGCAAGCCCTAAATGACCCCAAATAAGGTAAAAAAGTGAATAAATCAATGGAAACAAACCACATCCAATAACCCGAATATCAAAAAACTAAAATTTCATACGAAGACAAGGACAAGCCAATGACTAACATATTCTTGACTTTGGACAGGCGCAAAAATTGCGGTGGGGTTTAACTCGTTTTCTTGGATCCAAACCCTCCCCGTATGTGTGGTGAATGGCTAAAAAATAAATACACAAAAAGACTCACAGTAAAAATCAAACTAGAAAAGTAAAGTCCAACTTATCAAGACGAGTACTCTTACAATGAAGTACATAAAACATGAAGACAATACACACGGGTACTGTCCGGACAAATGCTCGCAGTTACCGACAGCTAGCTAAGGACATAATTTCCGTTGACTATGATATCAAGCCTTCTTACATATGAAACTTCAATTGAAATGCTTCTAAACAGATTTCGTATAACAACATCATCAATTATGAAAGACGAATATGATATTGTGCAATGCCAAATACTGCCAAGGTGAAAAATTGTTTAAATTTAGTTATAGTGTAAAGCATTTAAGAGCTGGTCAATATTTTTGCCAACAAAAACCAGAGGTAAACAACAATGCTGTTTTATATCCTTTATGAATTAGTTTGTTCAACGGATTAATAAGTTTATATGACAAACGTGATGATTTTGACTTTCCAATTGTGAACTTTCCCTTTCTCTGCAGCAATATACCTGCATCCCCAGCATATGGAGTATATATTTCACAATTAATTCGTTACTGTAGAGCGTGCAGTACATACAGTGACTTTGTGGAAAGAGCAAAAGCACTGTCACAAAAACTGCTGAGTCAGGGATATGTTCAGCCTTTGTTACTTTCGTCCCTTCAGAAATTCTATGGCCGTCACCACGACATCATAGATAGATATGAAATGTCAGTGTCACAAATAAAAACTGACATTTTCAGCTAGATTTGCGTCTTCCCTGATTTGACATTACCGGTTTCGACTTTACCCTGAATTAACCCACTGACAGTGTGACGGGTGCTGTGCACAGAGCAGGACATGCTTACCCTTCCGGGGCACCTGATGTCACTCTTGTTTATTGAGAGTTCACACTGTAAGTGCTTTAGTTTTTTGTGTTGTATATGTAACGTTAGAGTGTTTTGTAGGCATGTGGTGTCTTTGGTCTTCCGTCTTTTGGTGTTCTTGCTTTTGCCTTGTCTCTGGGCTTTGATTTGTGTAATCTTGTGCTTTGTTCCTTCGGTATTCTACTGCCGTTGTTTTGGAAGGACAATTTTTGAATTTATGCGCTTCGTAAATGATATTGCCATAGAAGTTTGGATGTGAAATGCCCTGTTGTATAAGAGCCCCTCCATGTAGGACCAAATTTTCTTAATAAGTTAATGTATCTATAATACACTCAATACAGCCTGCAGTTGTATAATTAAAGTTCATGGTACATGCTAATGCTTTAACACTCGGTGTTAAAAAAGTAGCATGCACCATGGATTTGTATAGGTCTTGTCTAATGTTAAGAAAATGACATTTACTTATCAGCCACACAACAAATCTTTCACAACCTCATATTTACCGGTCAACAGCAATTACTATTGAATTGCTACTGGACACTATCGCAATGGAAGGGGAGGTTTGGCGCGCCATAAAACCGGTTTAACTTACCATTTCTTTTGAAAATAATGCCTATACTAAGTCAGGTCCAAATGGGGTCAACAATTTCCCGGTGATTTTCTACCTGCTTTGTCTGTTTGTCTTTCGGACTTTGGCTCTTGACAATTATGTTCGGTTATTTTGTTGTTACCCCAATTTGCACGGTTGTTAAACATACATTTGGTATGTATCTTTGTTTTTCTTGGACTTTAGACTGTCTAACTTAAATGATAGCCATGTATCTTACAAGGGCTTTATTTATATATTACAAACAAAAATTTCTTTATCTAAAACTTGCTCTAGTTGTACTCTTTCATACCCTACAGTTTTACCTATTGTTCAGTATTGAACTGGAAAATCCGATCAAAAGAATGCATTGACGGATTTAGGAGATCTTGGTGTTGGAATCATCTCTTATTAGACATTTTTTTACATATCGATCAGAATTTAGGCAAAATGAGCCAAAAAATAATAAATATCGATCCCTTTTTATGAACCTATTGAAAACCCTTTTGTCGAGGGCTGGATCCGTGCATAGTACCTCTAATTTGAGATATAGCGGGTGATCTCTAGACCCGTACAAATATTTCGGACGCTGTTTAAAAGAGGGTACCTTACATCGAAAAATGGTTAATGTCGGATGGACCTAAATAGTGGCTTCACAGCATTGGTTTTTCTTTGGCAGTTAGGTATGTATACACCCTTTGATTTGAGATATAGCTAGTGATCTCTAGACCCGTGCGAATATTTCGGACGCTGTTTAAAAGAGGGAACCCTACATCGAAAAATGGCTAATGCCGGTAGGACCTTGATAGGGTTTTCACAGCAGTGTCTTTTATTTGGAAGGTAGGTATATGTAGTACCTTTGCTTTTATATATAGCGAGTGGTCCCTAGACCCGCACGAATATTTCGGACACTGTTTAAAAGAGGTTACCCTACATCGAAAAATGCCTAATGTCGGGTGGGCCTTGATAGGGGCTTCACAGCATTTCCTTTTATTTGGCAGGTACATGTAGGTATGTGTAGTACCTTTGATTTGATATATAGCGAGTGGTCCCTAGACCCGCACGAATATTTCGGACCCTTTTCAAAGGAGGGTACCCTACATCGAAGAATGGCTAATGCCGGGTGGACCTTGATAGGGGTTTCACAGCAGTGTCTTTTATTTGGCAGGTAGGTATGTGTAGTACCTTTGATTTGATATATAGCGAGTGGTCCCTAGACTCGCACGAATATTTCGGACCCTGTTTAAAAGAGGGTACCCTATATAAAAAATGGCTAATGTCGGGTGGGCCTTGATTGAGGCTTCACAGCTTTGTCTTGTATTTTTAGGTAGGTATGCGTATTACCTTTGATTTGAGGTCTCGAGTGATTCCTAGACCCGTACGAAAATTTCGGACGCTGTTCAACAGAGGGTACCATACATCCAAAAATGGCTAATGTTGGGCGGAGCTTGATAGGGGCTTCACAGCAATGGCTTTTATTTGGCAGGTAGGTATGTGTAGTACCTGTGATTTGAGATATAGCTAGTGATCCCTAGATCCGCACTAATATTTCAGACGCTGTTTAAAAGAGGGTACCCTACATCGAAAAATGGCTAATGTCGGTTGGACCTTGATAGGGGCTTCACAGCAGTGGCTTTTATTTGGCAGGTAGGTATGTCAAGTACCTTTGATTTGAGATATAGCTAGTGATCCCTAGACCCGTACAAAAATTTCGGACCCTGTTTAAAAGGGGTACCCTATATCAAAAAATTGCTAATGGCTAATGTCGGGAGGACCTTGATAGGGGCTTCACAGCAGGGGCTTTTATTTGGCAGGTAGGTATGTGCAGTACCTTTGATTTTAGATATAGCGAGTGAACCTGAGACCCGTACGAAAATTTCGGACGCTGTTTAAAAGAGGGTACCCTACATCGAAAATGGCTAATGGCTAATGTCGGGTGGACCCTGAGAGGGGCTTCACAGCAGTGGCTTTTATTTTGCAGGTAGGTATGTGTAGTACCTTTAATTTGAGATATAGCAAATGATCCCTAGATCCGCACGAATATATCGGACGCTGTTTAAAGAGTACCCTACATCAAAAAATGGCTAATGTCAGGTGGGCCTTGAAAGGGATTTTACAGCAGAGGCTTTTATTTGACAAGTAGATATGTGTAGTACCTTTGATTTGAGATATAGCGAGTGATTCATAAACCCGTACGAAAATTTCAGACGCTGTTTAAAAGAGGGTAACCTACAACTAAAATGGCTAATGTCGGGTGGACCTTGATATTGGCTTCACAGCAGTGGCTTTTATTTGGCAGGTAGGTATGTGTAGTACCTTTGATTTGATATATAGCGAGTGGTCCCTAGACCCGAACGAATATTTAGGGCGCTGTTAAAAAGAGAGTACCCTACATCGAAAAATGGCTAATGTCGGATGGACCTTGATTGGGGCTTCACAGCAGTTCTTTTATTTTTAGGTAGTTATGTGTAGTACCTTTGATTTGAGATATAGCTAGTGATCCCTAGATCCGTACGAATATTTCTGACGCTGTTTAAAAGATGATACCCTACATCGAAAAATGGCTAATGTCGGATGGACCTTGATTGGGGCTTTACAGCAGTGTCTTTTATTTTTAGGTAGGTATGTGTAGTACCTTTGATTTGAGATATAACGAGTGATCCCTAGACCCGTACGAGAATTTCGGACGCTGTTTAAAAGATGGTTTCCTACAACAAAAATGGTTAATGTCGGGTGAATATTGATATTGGCTTCACAGCAGTGGCTTTTATTTGGCAGGTAGGTATGTTTAGTACCTTTTATTTGATATATAGCGAGTGATTCCAAGACCCGTACAAACAATTCGGACGCTGTTTGAAAGACGGTACCCTACATCGAAAAATGGCTAATGTCGGGCGGACCTTGATAGGGGCTTCACAGCAGTGGCTTTTATTTGGCAGGTAGGTATGTGTAGTACCTTTGATTTGAGATATAGCTAGTGATCCCTAGATCCGTACGAATATTTCGGACGCTGTTTAAAAGATGATACCCTACATCGAAAAATGACTAATGTTGGGTGGACCTCGATAGGGGCTTCACAGCAGTGGCTTTTATTTGGCAGGTAGGTATGTGGAGAGCCTTTGATTTGAGATATAGCGCGTGATCTTTAGACCCGCACGAAAATTTCGGACGCTGTTTAAAAGAGGGAACCCTACATCGAAAAATGGCTAAAGTCGGGGACCTTGATTTGGTCTTCTCAGCAGTGGCTTTTATTTTGCAGGTATGTGTATAGTACCTTTGATTTCAGATATAGCGAATGATCCCTAGACCCGAACAAATATTTCGGACGTTGTTTAAAAGAGGGTACCCTACATCGAAAATGGCTAATGGCTAATGTCGGGTGGACCCTGAGAGGGGCTTCACAGCAGTGGCTTTTATTTTGCAGGTAGGTATGTGTAGTACCTTTAATTTGAGATATAGCAAATGATCCCTAGATCCGCACGAATATATCGGACGCTGTTTAAAGAGTACCCTACATCAAAAAATGGCTAATGTCAGGTGGGCCTTGAAAGGGATTTTACAGCAGAGGCTTTTATTTGACAAGTAGATATGTGTAGTACCTTTGATTTGAGATATAGCGAGTGATTCATAAACCCGTACGAAAATTTCAGACGCTGTTTAAAAGAGGGTAACCTACAACTAAAATGGCTAATGTCAGGTGGGCCTTGATAAGGGCTTCACAGCAGTGGATTTTATTTGGCAAGTAGGTTTTTGTAGTACCTTTGATTTGAGATATAGCGAGTGATTCATAGACCCGTGCAAACATTTCGGACGCTGTTTAAAAGAGGGTACCCTACATCGAAAAATGGCTAATGTCGGTGGACCTTGATAGGGGCTTCACAGCAGTGGCTTTTATTTGGCAGGTAGGTATGTGTAGTACCTTTAATTTGAGATATAGCTAGTGATCCCTAGATCCGTGCGAATATTTCGGACGCTGTTTAAAAGATGATACCCTCCATCGAAAAATGACTAATGTCGGGTGGACCTCCATAGGGGCTTTAGAGGTGGCTTTTATTTGGCAGGTTTGTATGTGTAGAGCCTTTGATTAGAGATATAGCGAGTGATCCTTAGACCCGCACGAAAATTTCGGACGCTGTTTAAAAGAGGGTACCCTACATCAAAAAATGGCTTATATCGGGTGGACCTTGATAGGGGCTTCACAGCAGTGGTTTTATTTGGCAGGGAGGTGTGCATAGTACTTCTAATTTGAGATATAGCGGGTGATCTCTAGACCCGTAGGAATATTTCGGACGCTGTTTAAAAGAGGGTACATTACATCGAAAAATGGCTAATGTCAGGTGGACCTAGATAATGGCTTTACAGCATTGGCTTTTCTTTGGCAGTTAGGTATGTGTAGACCCTTTGATTTGAGATATAGCTAGTGATCTCTAGACCCGTACGAATATTTCGGACACTGTTTAAAAGAGGGCCCCCTACATCGAAAAATGGTCAATGTTTGGTGGACCTTGCTTTGGTCTTCACAGAAGTGGCTTTTATTTTGCAGGTAGGTATGTGTAGTACCCTTGATTTTAGATATAGCGAATGATCCTTAGACCCGCACGAATATTTCGGACACTGTTTAAAAGAGGGTACCCTACATCGAAAAATGGCTAATATCAGGTGGGCCTTGATAGGGGCTTCACAGCAGTACCTTTTATTTGGCAGGTAGGTATGTGTAGTACCTTTGATTTGATATATAGCGAGTGGTCCCTAGACCCGCACGAATATTTCGGACCCTGTTTAAAAAAGGGTACCCTATATCAAAAAATGGCTTATGTCGGGTGGGCCTTGATTGGGGCGTCACAGCATTGTCTTTTATTTTTAGGTAGGTAAGCGTAATACCTTTGATTTTAGATCTCGAGTGATTCCTAGACCCGTACGAAAACTTCGGACGCAATTTAAAAGAGGGTACCATACATAAAAAAATGGCTAATGTTGGGCGGAGCTTGATTGGGGCTTCACAGCAGTGGCTTTTATTTGGCAGGTAGGTATGTGTAGTACCTGTGATTTGAGATATAGCTAGTGATCCCTAGATCCGTACTAATATTTCGGACGCTGTTTAAAAGAGGGTACCCTACATCGTAAAATGGCTAATGTCGGGTGGACCTTGATAGGGGCTTCACAGACGTGGCTTTTATTTAGCAGGTAGGTATGTCAAGTGCCTTTGACTTTTAGATATAGCTAGTGATCCCTAGACCCTTACGAAAATTTCGGACCCTGTTTAAAAGGGGGTACCCTATATCGAAAAATGGCTAATGGCTAATGTCGGGAGGACCTTGATAGGGGCTTCACAGCAGTGGCTTTTATTTGGCAGGTAGGTATGTGCAGTACCTTTGATTTAAGATATAGCGAGTGAACCCTAGACCCGTACGAAAATTTCGGACGCTGTATAAAAGAGGGTACCCTACATCGAAAATGTCTAATGGCTAATGTCGGGTGGACCCTGATAGGGGCTTCACAGCAGTGGCTTTTATTTTGCAGGTAGGTATGTGTAGTACCTTTTAATTTGAGATAGAGCAAATGATCCCTAGATCCGCACGAATATTTCGGACGCTGTTTAAAGAGGGTACCCTACATCAAAAAAATGGCTAATGTCAGGTGTGCCTTGAAAGGGGCTTTACAGCAGAGGCTTTTATTTGACAGGTAGATATGTGTAGTACCTTTGATTTGAGATATAGCGAGTGATTCATAGACCCGTACGAAAATTTCGGACGCTGTTCAAAAGAGGGTAACCTACTTCGAAAAATGGCTTATGTCGGGTCGACCTTGATAGGGCTTCACAGCAGTGGCTTTTATTTGGCAGGTAGGTATGTGTAGTACCTTTAATTTGAGATATAGCTAGTGATCCCCAGATCCGTACGAATATTTCGGACGCTGTTTAAAAGATGATACCCTCCATTGACAAATGACTAATGTCGGGTGGACCTCCATAGGGGCTTTAGAGGTGGCTTTTATTTGGCAGGTTTGTATGTGTAGAGTCTTTGATTTGAGATATAGCGAGTGATTCATAGACCCGTACGAAAATTTCGGACGCTGTTCAAAAGAGGGTAACCTACTTCGAAAAATGGCTTATATCGGGTCGACCTTGATAGGGCTTCACAACAGTGGCTTTTATTTGGCAGGTATGTATGTGTAGTACTTTTGATTTAATATATAGCGAGTGGTCCCTACACCCGCACGGATATTTCGGACGCTGTTTTAAAGAGGGTACCCTACATCCAAAAATGGCTAAAATCTGGTGAACCTTCATAGGGGCTTCACATCAGTGGCTTTTATTTGGCAGGTAGGTATGTGTAGTACCTTTGATTTGAGATATAGCGAGTGATCTATAGACCTGTACGAGAATTTTGGACGCTGTTTAAAAGAGGATTACCTACAACAAAAATGGATAATGTCGGGTGGACCTTGATATTGGCTTCACAGCAGTGGCTTTTACTTGGCAGGTAGATATGTGTAGTACCTTTGATTTGATATGTAGCGAGTGGACCCTAGACCCGAACGAATATAAAGGCGCTGTTTAAAAGAGAGTACCCTACATCGAAAAATGGCTAATGTCGCGTGGACCTTGATTGGGGCTTCACAGCAGTTCTTTTATTTTTAGGTGGGTATGTGCAGTACCTTTGATTTAAGATATAACGAGTGAGCCCTAGACCTGTACGAAATTTTCGGACGCTGTTTAAAAGAGGGTACCCTACATCGAAAATGGCTAATGTCTAATGTCGGGTGGACCCTAATAGGGCTTCACAGCAGTGGCTTTTATTTTGCAGGTAGTTATTTGTAGTGCCTTTAATTTGAGATATAGCAAATGATCCCTAGATCCGCACGAATATTTCGGACGCTGTTTAAAGAGGGTACCCTACATCAAAAAATGGCTAATGTCAGGTGGGCCTTGAAAGGGGCTTTACAACAGAAGCTTTTATTTGACAGATAGAAAATTTCGGACGCTGTTTAAAAGAGAGTAGCCTACTTCGAAAAATGGCTTATGTCGGGTAGACCTTGATAGTACCTTTGATTTGAGATATAGCAAGTGATCCCTAGACCCGTACTAGAATTTCGGACGCTGTTTAAAAGAGGGTTACCTACAACAAAAATGGCAAATGTCGGGTGGACCTTAATATTTGCTTCACAGCAGTGGCTTTTATTTGGCAGGTAAGTATGTGTAGTACCTTTGATTTGATATATAGCGAGTGGTCCCTAGACCCGAACGAATATTTCTGATGCTGTTTAAAAGATCATACCCTACATCGAAAAATGGCTAATGTCGGATGGACCTTGATTGGGGCTTTACAGCAGTGTCTTTTATTTTTAGGTAGGTATGTGTAGTACCTTTGGTTTGAGATATAGCGAGTGATCCCTAGACCCTTACGAGAATTTCGGACGCTGTTTAAAAGAGGTTACCTACAACAAAAAATGTCTAATGTCGGAAGGACCTTGACATTGGCTTCACAGCAGTGGCTTTTATTTGGCAGGTAGGTATGTGTAGTACCTTTGATTTGATATATAGCGAGTGGTCCCTAGACCCGAACGAATATTTCGGACGCTGTTTAAAAGAGGGTAACCTACATCGAAAAATGGGTAATGTCGGGTGGACCTTGATTGAGGCTTCACAGCAGTTCTTTTATTTTTAGGTAGGTATGTGTAGTACCTTGGATTTGAGATATAGCGAGTGATCCCTAGACCCGTACGAGAATTTCGGACGCTGTTTAAAAGAGGGTTACCTACAACAAGAATGGCGAATGTCGCGTGGACTTTGATATTGGCTTCACAGCAGTGGCTTTTATTTGGCAGGTACGTATGTTTAGTACCTTTGATTTGATATATAGCAAGTTATTCCTAGACCCGTACAAAAATTTCGGACGCTGTTTGAGAGAGCGTACCCTTTATCGAATAATGGCTAATGTAGGGTGGACCTTGATAGGGGCTTTACAGCAGTGGCTTTTATTTGGCAGGTAGGTATGTGTAGGACCTTTCATTTGAGATATAGCTAGTGATCCCTAGATCGGTACGAATATTTCGGACGCTGTTTAAAAGATGATACCCTACATCGAAAAATGACTAATGTCGGATGGACCTCCATAGGGGCTTCACAGCAGTGGCTTTTATTTGGCAGGTTTGTATGTGTAGAGCCTTTGATTTGATATATAGCGCGTGATCCTTAGACCCGCACGAAAATTTCGGACGCTTTTTAAAAGAGGGTACCCTACATCGAAAAATGGCGAATATCGGGTGGACCTTGATAGGGGCTTCACAGCAGTGGTTTTATTTGGCAGGGAGGAGTGCATAGTACATTTGTACTTCTAATTTGAGATATAGCGGGTGATCTCTAGACCCGTAGGAATATTACGGACGCTGTTTAAAAGAGGGTACATTACACCGAAAAATGGCTAATGTCAGGTGGAACTTGATAGTGGCTTCACAGCATTGGCTTTTCTTTGGCAGTTAGGTATGTGTAGACCCTTTGATTTGAGATATAGCTAGTGATCTCTAGACCCGTACGAATATTTCGGACGCTGTTTAAAAGAGGGCCCCCTACATCGAAAAATGGTCAATGTTTGGTGGACCTTGATTTGGTCTTCACAGAAGTGGCTTTTATTTCGCAGGTAGGTATGTGTAGTACCTTTGATTTTAGATATAGCGTGTGATCCTTAGACCCGCACGAATATTTCGGACACTGTTTAAAAGAGTTTACCCTACATCGAAAAATGGCTAATATCAGGTGGGCCTTGATAGGGGCTTCACAGCAGTGCCTTTTATTTGGCAGGTAGGTATGTGTAGTACCTTTGATTTGATATATAGCGAGTGGTCCCTAGACCCGCACGAATATATCGGACCCTGTTTAAAAGAGGGTACCCTATATCAAAAAATGGCTTATGTCGGGTGGGCCTTGATTGGGGCTTCACAGCATTGTCTTTTATTTTTAGGTAGGTATGCGTAATACCTTTGACTTGAGATCTCGAGTGATTCCTAGACCCGTACGAAAATTTCGGACGCTGTTTAAAAGAGGGTACCATACATCGAAAAATGGCTAATGTTGGGCGGAGCTTGATAGGGGCTTCACAGCAGTGGCTTTTATTTGGCAGGTAGGTATCTGCAGTACCTGTGATTTGAGATATAGCTAGTGATCCCTAGATCCGTACAAATATTTCGGTAGCTGTTTAAAAGAGGGTACCCTACATCGTAAAATGGCTAATGTCGCGTGGACCTTGATTGGGGCTTCACAGCAGTTCTTTTATTTTTAGGTAGGTATGTGCAGTACCTTTGATTTAAGATATAACGAGTGAGCCCTAGACCTGTACGAAATTTTCGGACGCTGTTTAAAAGAGGGTACCCTACATCGAAAATGGCTAATGTCTAATGTCGGGTGGACCCTAATAGGGCTTCACAGCAGTGGCTTTTATTTTGCAGGTAGGTATTTGTAGTACCTTTAATTTGAGATATAGCAAATGATCCCTAGATCCGCTAGAATATTTCGGACGCTGTTTAAAGAGGGTACCCTACATAAAAAAATGGCTAATGTCAGGTGGGCCTTGAAAGGGGCTTTACAGCAGAGGCTTTTATTTGACAGGTAGATATGGGTAGTACCTTTGATTTGAGATATAGCGAGTGATTCATAAACCCGTACGAAAATTTTGGACGCTGTTTAAAAGAGGGTACCCTACTTCGAAAAATGGCTTATGTCGGGTAGACCTTGATAGGGCTTAACAGCAGTGGCTTTTATTTTGGCAGGTATGTATGTGTAGTACTTTTGATTTGATATATAGCGAGTGGTCCCTACACCCGCACGGATATTTCGGACGCTGTTTTAAAGAGGGTACCCTACATCAAAAAATTACTAAAATCTGGTGGACCTTGATAGGGGCTTCACATCAGTGGCTTTTATTTGGCAGGTAGGTATGTGTAGTACCTTTGATTTGAGATATAGCGAGTGATCCCTAGACCCGTACTAGAATTTCGCTACGCTGTTCAAAAGAGGGTTACCTACAACAAAAATGGCAAATGTCGGGTGGACCTTGATATTTGCTTCACAGCAGTGGCTTTTATTTGGCAGGTAAGTATGTGTAGTACCTTTGATTTGATATATAGCGAGTGGTCCCTAGACCCGAACGAATATTTAGGGCGCTGTTTAAAAGAGGGTACCCTACATCGAAAAATGGCTAATGTCGGATGGACCTTGGTTGGGGCTTCACAGCAGTTCTTTTATTTTTAGGTAGGTATTTGTAGTACCTTTGATTTGAGATATAGCTAGTGATCCCTTGATCCGTACGAATATTTCTGATGCTGTTTAAAAGATCATACCCTACATCGAAAAATGGCTAATGTCGGATGGACCTTTATTGGGGCTTTACAGCAGTGTCTTTTATTTTTAGGTAAGCATGTGTAGTACCTTTGATTTGAGATATAGCGAGTGATTCCTAGACCCTTACGAGAATTTCGGACGCTGTTTAAAAGAGGTTACCTACAACAAAAAATGTCTAATGTCGGATGGACCTTGACATTGGCTTCACAGCAGTGGCTTTTATTTTGCAAGTAGGTATGTGTAGTACCTTTGATTTGATATATAGCGAGTGGTCCCTAGACCCGATCGAATATTTCGGACGCTGTTTAAAAGAGGGTACCCTACATCGAAAATTGGCTAATGTCGGGTGGACCTTGATTGAGGCTTCACAGCAGTTCTTTTATTTTTAGGTAGGTATGTGTAGTACCTTGGATTTGAGATATAGCGAGTGATCCCTAGACCCGTACGAGAATTTCGGACGCTGTTTAAAAGAGGGTTACCTACAACAAAAATGGCGAATGTCGCGTGGACCTTGATATTGGCTTCACAGCAGTGGCTTTTATTTGGCAGGTACGTAAAAGATCATACCCTACATCGAAAAATGGCTAATGTCGGATGGACCTTGATTGGGGCTTTACAGCAGTGTCTTTTATTTTTAGGTAGGTATGTGTAGTACCTTTGATTTGAGATATAGCGAGTGATCCCTAGACTACGAATATTTCGGACGCTGTTTAAAAGATGATACCCTACATCGAAAAATGACTAATGTCGGGTGGACCTTGAAAGGGGCTTCACAGCAGTGGATTTTATTTGGCAGGTAGGTATGTGTAGTACCTTTAATTTGAGATATAGCCGGTGATCCCCAGATCCATACGAATATTTCGGACGCTGTTTAAAAGATGATACCCTACATCGATAAATGACTAATGTCGGGTGGATCTTGATAAGGGCTTCACAGCAGTGGTTTTTATTTGGCAGTTAGGTATGTGTAGTAACATTGATTAGAGATATACATAATGATCCCTAGACCCCTACGAAAATTTCGGACGCTGTTCAAAAGAGGATATCCTACTTCCTACTTCGAAAAAATGGCTAATGTCTGGGGGCTTCATAGCAGGCGGATTTATTTCTCAGGTAGGTATGTGTAGTACCTTTGATTTGAGATATAGCTATTTACCCCTAGACCCGTACGAAAATTTCGGACGCTGTTTAATAGAGGGCACCCTATATCGAAAAATAACTCTTGATAGGGCTGCACAGCAGTGGCTTTTATTTGGCAGGTAGGAATGTTTAGTACCTTTGATTTTAGATATAGCGAGTGATTCCTAGACCCGTACGAAAATTTCAGACGCTGTTTAAAAGAGGGTACCCTATATACAAAAAGGGCTTATGACGGGCAGACCTTGATAGGGGCTTCACTGCAATGACCTTTATTTGGCAGGTAGATGTGCATAGTACCTCTAATATGAGATATAGCGGGTGATCCCTAGACCCGCAAGAATATTTCGGAAGCTGTTCAAAAGAGGATATCCTACTTTGAAAAAAATGGCTAATGTCGGGTGGACCTAGATGTGGCTTTTATATGGCAGGTAGGTATGTGTAGTACCTTTGATTTGAGATATAGCTATTTATCCCTAGACCCGTTAGAAAATTTCGGACGCTGTTTAAAAGAGGGTACCCTATATCGAAAATTGTTAATGTGGGGTTGACCTTGATAGGGACTTCACAGCAGTGGCTTTTATTTTGCAGGTAGGTATTTGTAGTACCTTTAATTTGAGATATAGCAAATGATCCCTAGATCCGCACGAATATTAGTATTGTCCTGAAGGTTGCCCAGAATTTTTCTGACGAGTTTGTGGGTGGGTGTGTGTGTGTGTGTGTGTGTTAATAAATCCGCGTTGAAAGAGATAATTTCAAGTAAATCATAGCTATAATCACAATAAAACAAATTGCATCAATCATTGCTTTTTACTATATAACTAAATACCGAAATTACTGTGAATTTAAATTTTGCATATGCGCATTTCTACAGCTTATGTCTCTTCAGTGCAGATAAAATCTAAACGTTTGGAAGACCAAAAAGTCGAAGATGTTTAAAAACTAAAGTGAGAAAAAAATTCCTTCAGGAAATATTTTCTTCAACAGCTCTTTTTTTTAAATTCTGTTTTAAATCTGTGATTGAATGAACATTTCTTTTCATTGTCTGCGACATTTAAACGCCATCTGCTGATGAATTGCTAATGACCCTTCTCCATTGGAAAAGGAGGGGGGTGGTTGGCTATAAATTCGATAAACCCTATATTTCTTTTGACCTTGAGTTTAACAGTCTTAACGTGGCTGTACACCTACTTTGTATTTTTCTTCTTGAATTTCGCCTCCTGACAAAATAGTGTCCTGTGAAATAGTTTCCGGATGTGTTATATTTGCATTAAAATTTGTAAGGCAATAACCCTTGGCTACGGGAATTAAATCTTTACATCAGCATTATATTTGAAACAGGCAGTTTCATTTATCTTTATTTTAAGAATTCCAGTGAAAATTGAGCAACTATCTATAAAAACGTTTTAAACAAATATTCATGTGATTTTTAGGTCCCATAACCTAGGTCTATCTCCTTAAATCAAAGTAATAAGTCATTCATTTTGCAACAATTGGATATTATTTAAGAAAAGAACAAACCTCTAACATTACTTGAAACAAGATAATCGCAGCAAACCATCCAATCATCATTCTGAGTATGAATTTCACCCTTGAATTGCACGTCTGAAAAAAAAATTACATATGGGCCAATCAATCCGTTTCAGGGTTGAAATTGTATTATTTCTGATGTGTTTTATTTTTACAAGCAAACAATGCAAAATGGTTGCAAGAAAAGTCAGAATCCTATTAAATATATGATGACAAAAAGGAGAAAATAAAAATACCAACGTAATAGTTTTTCGATTTGACCCTTTGGAATCTATATTATTTGTTATGTTAATTATTTTTCTTCAAATTTCCTGTGACATCATTTCTACAAGGGACTAAATCTAGCATCATTGTTAGCTATTTGTATATTATTTCCAAATAAGGTTGACAGACGAATAAGTTTCCAGAGAAATCTTCAATGCTATGCTTCACTGTTTGAATTTCTATATACAATAATTACCCTCAACATTTTAAAAATGGTGGTAAAAAGATTGTTGTTACACGTCTTGATAACTGAAGCACATAATATGGAAACAATTGAAAAAAATACCAAAAAAAAAATACAAATGCTGCATTAAAAATGAACGAACACATATGTTCAACAGAAAAACAATCAATAATGAAATTACAATTAAATTTTGTTCTGCAGGATAACATTTTGATAACTTCAGTACCTTCAGTTAAAACATACGTTAAACAGATTATCACTTTGATTTACTGAATATATGAAAAGCCTACCATTTAGAAAAGGATAACCCAAAGAGCCTGCTATAGATGTCAAAATAAACTTAAAAGATAACTTTGTTTAAGAGACATACTTTTTAGTGTGACAGAAGTTCTAAAAAGACATATTTGTATGCCTATAAATTTTACAGTTCAGTGCAGATAGTCGAGTCTCCTTAATTACTGAAGTTATCAACGGAAACGTAACGTCACAAGCTATATAAACAGGGCGAGCAATTTATGATAATATAATGTGGTTCCAATTAATTGCAATTATATTGTGCATTATATTCAAAGTCAGACAATGCCGTGAGTATGTTTTGACTTTTTTACATAAATCGAGTGTGGGCACAGAACCCAGACTTTATTCAGACTAGAATTTTATCCCGAGTTCCTATCGTTATTATTGTTAATCTCTTGTCTTCATTATTGTTTTTCTAGTGCAGTTCGCCTGTGAATTGTGGCATGTGATTATAGTTCCCGGCCATTGCAGGTGTATACTGTTATCAAGCTTTTGTAATACAATTTTATAATTTTCAGTTTAAAAATTTGTTCAAATTAAATGTAAAATGCTAGCAGTGAATTCTTTTTCTTCATCCTGTTAGCATCAGTAAAAATAATAAAGAGTGGAAGGAGAGAATGTATTGATTCCTTTCACAGATATATATCAACATGTATACGTGTAGATATAATTGTTTATCTGCACTGAAGAGACATAAGTTGTCGAAATGCGCATATGCAGAAAGTAAATTCACAGTAACCTCTGTATCTAGTTATTTGTTACCACTTGGTCGATGCCACTGCTGGTGGACTGTTAGTCCCCGAGGGTATTCACCAGCCTAGTAGTCAGTACTCCGGTGCTGACCCGAAAGCCGATTATTTTTGGAACCTTACAATATCTAAATTTTTGTAAATTTTGTTGAAAGCTAAGGAGTATCTCCCTCATGCATAGCTCTGTCCTTAACTAATTTTGGCTTTACATTTAGATCATATTGGTTATTTGTTCTCTATCAGTTTTTAAATATTTTTGAGTATATGGTCTTCCAAACGTTTAGATTTATCTCCACTGAAGAGACATAAGTTGTCGAAATGCGCATATGCAGAAAGTAAATTCACAGTAACCTCGGTATCTAGTTATGTTCTAGAGTCGCTTTATCAGTGTTCAAAGACCATCGAGTCTTGTCTTGGACTTCTCGATTATCCAATTATTGGAGGGTTGTAGGGTGATTATTTAATTTCCAGATGTATTTTGAAATTATTATTTGATATCAGACCGCTGTTGGTTATTTGATTACCTTAATGTTGTAAAAATAATCTCATATTATCCAATTCTTCCCTTTTCTAAAATCCACTTTCATTAAAAATTCAATTTTTTATGATAATGATAATGGTGTAATTCTTGAGGTCATAAATGCGTTAAGTGAGACACAATGTTAATTTGATGCTGAAATATTCCTTCAGTTAGTTTGCCTTTTCTAAAATCTTCTTGTTTTATGTATGGACAATAAATTTTCAAATGTATACCGAAGAAAAAACAAAATATCATAAATCAAAGATACGTAGTAATATAAAGATAAGGCACGAAGAGGAGAGATAAATGACTAGAACGAAACTGACAGTACATTATGCAAACACCGCAAGAAATAAAGCACAAACAGTACGATCACCTACAAATCAGGGGTGAGATCAGGTGCTCCAGAAGGATAAGTATGACCTTTACATGTGGCACTCGCCAATCGGTAAATGAAAGTCCATTGAAGTTTTATATCTGGTGTGTGTCAATCCAGTAATAACTAAAATGTTCATCTCTATTTGTTATATCGACACATTGTAATATAGAAACATTGTAACAATTTGACACATAAATACAAAAAAATAATGAAGTTGAATAAAAAACAGTAAATTTCGTTATGCTGTACACGTGTTTCAAGGAGCAACCTCTATTCAATAGCATTAAGGAAAACCATAATCCAAATAAAGTTTGTGTTGTGTTGTGTTGTAGGAACTGCTGGGATTTCAAATATCACGAAACCTTCTCTTGAGTTTCTATATAACCTGATTACTTAGGCTATTTGTTGATTTTTTCATTACAATATCTATTTGTTATCAATATTTGACTATCAGCCCCTCTTAATTATTTGATTAAGATATCCCATGAAATTTTACTAAATGCACCATATACCCCGGTATTCTTGATTTCATGTGCTAACATTTATTGCTTTTTTTATTTCCCGATACTTTCATGAGGAGCCTCATCGTGCACTTAAAAATAAAATTTAAAACTTTAATGAGTATATTTCAACTTGCAGATATTGTTAAAATCCCCATCATGTTTCAGTTTTTACAAAACTTCCATTTGTGTCAAGACAGATTTTTTCTTTATATTTGATTTTTTTCTCTGATCATTTTAATATAACGTGAAAAGGTAAACATATATCATCTATTGTATAAATTTTCATTAATTTTAATCCTTATTCAAAAATTGAGTTTTGACGCTTCTATTCATATTTCGTTGGCGTAAAATGCATATCATGTTAACATTTTCATTTTGTTTTCTTTCCTTCTGAATAAAACTTAGCAAATATGCTTACCGTTGTCCGAAAATTGCCACGTCCGACATAACCGTCTAAATTAAAATAATTACTGTATGTTTCCGTTGGATACGTGTGTATTTCATCAGCATTATCATAGCAAAATATTATTTTCTGTGTAGAAGTAAATGTGTCCACATAAGAATTGACTCCACAGCAATCAAGCTAATGAAAGACATAAAAAAAATTATCATATATTTTTTCAACTGAATATGTTATGAAATCAATTTTCAATTTTAAAGCGTCTCAAATTCAAATATTTTACGAAAGGATATGGAGTAAATGAACATGAGACCATAACACATATGTTAACTCCAACTGCAATAATTTTGATGAGCTGTATGGCCATATCTATATTGTATCAAAATGCTCATTCAAAAGTTGAACTACCCAATTATATTTCACCATTTTTAACCATATGTTAAGCAACCCTTTCTAGAAAATCATTCCATTCTGAACATGTTTTCTTTCTCGCTTTTTGATTAGACGCCAACTCCAAACTTTCACAAAACAAAGTAATTGTAAAGTTATCAACACAAAGTTAGAATACCAATAGACATGAATTGTGCTCCTATACTCGAACACTTGTTCTTCTAATCCTACCAGATTGAATATCCTCAAAGGATCATATAATGAAAGAAGCTTGATATTTCAATCTCACTTAAACATGTTCCGATGATGCTTTCTATTAACAAGGAAAGTAATATTCCTACTTTCCCACTTACAAAATGAGTTGCTTGTTGAGCCAGAACTAGAACCAATAACCCCTAAACTTGTGTCTCATCCTTTTTGTCTCTTTATTTTGCGCAAATAAAATAATTGTAGACTAAACTAAGTAGAACCAATTATTCGGACTTTCTCATTAAGCATTGTTATCTCGGTGACCACATGATATAAGAATTCAAACATTCAGTCACATACGATAATCTAAAAGTTCCTGAAAAGATATCAGTCCCATGTTAAGGTGGATCGGGTGTCTAAAACTGCGCATCCATCTTGCGCATGTGATGAAAATTGAAATTTGCCATTAAAATGTTTTAAAAATGATTTTGAATAGTTATTGATAATAAATAAAATGAAATGAGCAACATTTATGCTGCGAGTGTGCGAAATATTTCACTTTTTGCAAAAACTCTTATTTAATTAAGGGGAGATAATTCTAAAGAAATAACATTTTCATGACTTTTTCAAAAATATGATCGGTGACCCCAATTTTTTTTCATATATCCAAAGGTATTTCTTTAACACAGTTCATACTAAATTTTCACGAAAATCTATCGTTTAATTCAGATAAAAAATTATAAAATAGTATTTTCTCCCTATATAGACTATATTAAAAAAGCTCAAAATCTTGCTATCTTCGGACGATTCTCCCGGAAAAACGAGTTTGGTGACTTATTGATTTTTTGCTAAATTTTTGAAGTGCATTTAATAATCTTTCGATCACAGAAAAATAAGAAAACTCTATCGTTTTGTTTTTAGTCCTCCGAACCACCTTAAAAAAGTTTCAGTCTGATTCAAGATTTGCTTTACGTATCACTTGGATGAACATTTCTTTTTTTTGTCTAAGACCATTCATTAGTACTTGCACCGAACACTACTTCAATGGAAAGGAATGGTTGGTGCGCCATAAAGCCGGTTTAACCAACCAGTTCGTTTACCTGCGGTGATTTTACCCCTAGTTCACCTTTTTGCCCTGTGAATTTGGACTGACAATACTGATCGATAATTTGTCAATACCCTTATTTACCAATTGTACTAAATGTCGATATTCATATAAGGCAGCTAAAGAAGCATGTATTTACAAAAAATATATTCCACTGGGCTTAAACTCTACTCTCTCGGACTGTTACTTTAAGGAGATATTTCGTCACTGTAGCCCATCGCAGCATATAAACATTAATTACCGACTTTTCCCTTCCCACATTGTTTTATTTCGACATCTAGTAAGTGTTCTGGTAATTTATCCATGCATTTAACTAGTTCACTTACTTGTATAAAGGGATTGGTTATTAAATACTGCCAAACAATTATCAAAACTCTGGTATATATAACTTCTGGAGAGTAAAAAATTCTATTAAAGTTTTAGTTAAACTACAATCAATTCAAAGACCAATCTCATCCATCGACAGTAATGATTTTTCTACACTTTATACTACCTTCCAAATTATTTGATTAAATCCAAATTGGAACACTAATTAAATGTTCTTTTAAATTTTCTGATCTGCAGTTCATTTGTTCTAACAAAAAGCTAGGATTCTTCTCTAACATTACCTACAATAATTATTGTTCCTGGAAAAGTAATGATATGATAAATCCACTCATTCTTTTGCTGGACAACGTTTTTGTCCGTTTTAGCTAAATTATTTATCAACAAGTCATGGGTATTCCCATAGGTACAGAATTGCAGATCTTTTTCTGTTCTGTTATGAACGAGACTTCACACAAAAACTTCAAAACAGAACCATAAAAAACAGTGATAAACTTATTTCTCTTTTCAATTATAACAGTAGGTAAATTGACGATATTCTTACTATTGACAATCCATAGTATTTAGATTACGTGGACATTTCCTATTTTAGGGTTCTAGTTCTGCTAAAAGGGAATAAATTTCAGAAAAAGGTCATACAGCTCTTACAAAATTATTGCAGTTGGGGTTAACGTATTTTTATGGTCTGGTATTCATTTACTCCATATCCAATCGTAAAATATCATTTACCCACAGGAACTGCAAGTAAATTAAGCTAATAATGATTCCAAATGCTGCACTTTTCTGGATCTTACTATCATTATTAACTTGGAAAAAAACTAAAATATATGATAAAAGGGATGATTTTGTTCTACTATTACTTACTTCCCTTTCTGATGGCGACATTCCCCTAGCTCCATCCTACAGGGTGTATATCTCTCAACTGATACGATTCGCTGATTTGTTGAACTCTTGACGATTTTGACCTAACTATCACAGCCAAACTTTTACGGGTTACGGATTTCATAAATTGTTGAATACATTTAAGAAGTTTTATAACAGATATGAACTTTTGATATCTAAATATGGCGTTACTCGCAAATACCTTGTTACTAAGGCCATTTCTTATCCTGGTTTTAAGGAAATTTTGTTTTAAATACCAAAAAAGCTGGGACTTAGCTTACATTTTTACGTAACAGGGGATATCGGCTAGGTATTCTGCTTGCATCAGTGAAATTAGCTTTGAGATCTAGTGACCTAAAGAGTCTACACACATATTGGCCTCTCACTGATACTGCCTACGTCTTCTGAAATTTATGATGATTCTTGACCGAACCCTTCGGGAAGTTTTGAGTTTGATTTTCTTCCGTAATTCGACAGTGTTTTACCAGCAGACTGGGTTCCTTTAGTTAGCCGGCAGATTAGCGGCGAGCACACCTTGACCCATCTTTTAAAATTACCTATTGTCTTTTTCTCTCCTTACCGGATTGTTGTCATGGAATTATTAGTTTACCTGTATTGGGTTTTGTTTGTTTGTTTATTATACTATAAGAAAACGGGACAGAGGAAGGGGAGTTTTGGTACCCATAAACCGGTTAAACCCCACCGCTGGCTTTTCCTAGTGCCGATACCAAGTCCGGCTGTCCCGAGATCCTATCGTCGTTTACGTTTGTCTTTTGTCTTATTTGTGTTTTCTTGTGTTTTCCCCATGCAAATTGTAGTATGAAATGGTAAGTTTCAAGCAATTGTCAGTCATTTTGCTTATTTCCCTTTATCAGCCAATAAATTACGATCCGATATTATATTAATATATCATTCCGATAAATATCAAAAATACACATCCCAGACGCATCACAAAAAATATCAAACTTGGGTATTGTTTACTTTTCTGTAAAATTACATAGTCGTAGAAATCTGTTCATGTAAACTGATTTTAGTTTCATGTTTCTTCTGGAATCTACCTGGTTTGACTTGTATAAACTTAATAAATTTCTGTTAAATTGTGGAAAAAGTATCTGAGTTCATCTTTGACAAAAAAGTTAATATTTGAAATAATTATATTCAACTAGCACATTGGAAAAAATCTAATATGTACTTTTTGTATCATTGTGTTCCACTGGGTACTGAGATCGTTAATGTTATTACTTGGATAATATCCAGTCTGCTGTATTTCAAGTTGAGAACGCAAGTTGTCATTAATCTATAAAAACAAAATATATAGAGTAATACTAACAATTGGATAAACAACATCCACTTTCAATTTGTATCCGTTTCTGGCGCGCAGGGTAAGTCGTGTGTTTGTGTTCTAGTAGCAGATAGACAAATACATTACCACGTACAACAAAGGAAGTTTATTAAAAAAAGTTAAAAACAAGAAAATCCTTTGTTTCTAATATAAAATTGATCAATCTTTTTTGAAACAAAAAAGTATCTGATATCAATCATATATCTAAAATTTACAAAGAACAAAATACCGAGACTGGCGAGTCTACAAGTCACCATTTTCCAACTTATGTCTCATCAGATAACATCCAAAGACACTTTTAAAAGATTAATAGGTTCTTATACGAAATCATATTAAAGATAAGATATATATTTCACGAGTGTGATAAATTCCGTCTTTTTTAGAGTGAAACGACTTTAAACTATGAAGTTTGTTATGATGACTATTTTGACGTCAAACAAATCGAAACGTTGGAATGACCGTTTCCAAATGTAGGAAAACTTTACACGACCCTGTCTTCTATGGGCTGTCTTACACGAAAAACATCCATTTACGGAATAATAAAGTCTATCTATAACTGATCCATATGCTGTAACGTGAACATTTTGCATGGGGATATTTCGCTGTCTTCTCGGTGAAGAAAAATACCAGAAAATTTTCAGCATTCAAATAGTTTGGTTTGAAGTGTAATATGTAAATCAAAAGCATTGTAGAACTTAAAAAGATTTCAACAAAAAATTTGCGCTTCAATATTTGTCCTAAAAAAGTTTTGTATTACTAAGACGTTAGCTCAAAACACTCCTGTGAAAGAGTGTCATTATTCATTTCTGCTTACCTTGCCAAGCAATGCAACAAATAGTATGAAACATGCTATTCTTGGAAGTTGCAGAATAAACGACGAACACGTATTCTAAAATAAAATTTCAAAATATAAATAATATAATTCAAAACAAGATTCATAATTCATACGACTACGGTTTGTAGCTTCATTTGACCCCATCTTTTTAAGTAACGTTTTGTGCTGTTGTTTTCTGTTCAAGATAGTGGTCTTAAGTTAATAGTCTATGTTACTACTAGGATTTTTTTGGTATGTTATTATACTATAGGGGAACGGGGTCTTAACATCGGATTGGGTACTTATAAAGCGGTTAAACCGGACCGGTAGCTTTTACTAGTGATGGCACTAAGTCCTCCAACCAGAGTCCCTGTTGATATTTACGTTTGTCTGCACCAGCATTTTGATCTTATCACGATCTTGAGAGACTTAACACAATTTTATTAAGAGAGTGTAAGGTTTTAAGTTGGTTTTCAATATAATTGTTTTCAAATACAATCAAGACGTGTTAAGATAGTTACAGATTAAACAAGATCCATTTGTTCATTGGGTCCAGGAACGATCAAGACGAATAAAGTTTATCAGGATCAAACAAGATCCCGATTTGATCTTGTTGGATCTTGACAAACTTTGCACATCTTCATTGCCATTGGACGCAGTTATCTTTTTTGATCTTGATGAACTGAACAGGTCTTGTTTGTCCTTGAAAGAAGTTATCTTGAAATACGACCGAATATCTTACACAGTCTTAACAAAATTGTGTTAAGCTTTTCAAGATCGTGATAAAATCGAAATGGCCAATCAAGGATCAAAACATATCTGCTAGTGCTGGTGTCGTTCATTTGTGTTTTCTAGTACAGTTCCATTGTGGATTGTTGAATGTGGTTGTAATTGTAGTCCATTGTAGGTATTATGCAAAAACACAAAATTTATGTCAAATACACAATTATGCTAATTATCCTTTTCTGACCGAACAATACTGATATCGCAAAGAACTTTTTTGTTACTGTTTGTTTTGTTTTTTGTTTTTTTTTCCTTGTTTCGATAACCACCTTTCTTAATTTCACAAATCATAACTTTACTTTTTGCCATTTTTTGGACAATCTATGTCTGTTCAGTAAAGGAAAAATCAAATCATTTAGAATTTTTACAGTTGCATCATTTAATAGGGTCTGTACGTCTCGTCATGTGACTCACGAGAATCCACGATAAACAGATAATTCGAAAAAACTACGTCGGAGGATTTTTGTTTGAAACGTCAAAAATCTTTGTTTCAATGTAACTTCCGGAAGTTACAAACGTGTACGAGACTTACAGGCCCTTTTTGTATGAAGGTTAATAATTTCTTATAAAAAGTGTCATTCTTAGATTAGTAGACTTTTTTTCTTGCCATATTTGAAAATAACATATGTCATAAGGAAAAACAGTCTCAGTGCACTGCTAAAAGGAAAGGAAAAGGTAAATACATGAATTACAAAATCATCCAGTACAAAGTTCAAACTAACCAATGGAAAATCTTAGTCGACACAGTGGAATAAACAAACTTATTCTGTACATTATCCGAGTAGTTCAACCACAATAAATTAGTTCTTAAACGATTGATTGTCGCTTCTTGTGCAAGCTAGATAACTTTCTAAAATACTGATTAATAAGAACAATACAGAATACTTACTGCCAATAGTAGATTTTTCGATCTTCTCCATGACCCAGCCAGTCCAATAACAGCAACAGCTATTGTTGCTATTCCAATAGTCACACATGAAGCTGCTACTCCTACTATGATATCATACAAATAGTATTCGAAAAACTGCAGCTTCAAGAATAGACTTCTTATCCGTGAATTAATTATAAATTCGTGAGATATAATTGTCATGCCAAGACCTAAAAGTCCAACACCTGTTATCTGAAATACAATACAGCAACAGTGTGATATTATTTTATGTCAAGACACATAAATGTCAATTTATTTTACTGATAGTTAGAGACATGACGAACTACTTCTCTATCTTTAAGATTGCGAAAAAGAAAATAATTTCTGAAATTGTCCACAAGTGAAGATATTGCACAAAATATGCAGATATTGATAAAATGCAGTTGTTTTTGCCTTGATGGTTTTGGGAATGGCTGTTGTTAGTATTTAAATGACTAAATGAGACCTGCAAGATCGAATGCATGAATTCTGTTTTGAGAAAATATTAGTTTACAATGGTGATACACATCGGAGCGGGATATCGCTATATGCTGCTGACCGTCAGGGGGTGAACAATCGTTCTTGTAATAGAATGAAACTAGACGCATAATACCAGGAATTTAAAAAAAAACATACAAAAAGAGGCATCGAAAAGAACTCTATTGAACACACTCATTAGTCCCGCCCATAGATACAAAAGATGGAAAAGAACAGACAACACTTACAAAGACAGAAAACTCCTATCACAGGCCACAATTTACCAAGACCTCCAAAACAAAAACTTCTCCCGTTTTACTCACAAATAGGCTACTTCAACAAGGGTATGTTACCCAAAACTTGAAGTCATCCCTCCAGAAGTTTTACGGTCGACATCACCATCTTGTGGACCGCTATGGGATATCTGTTTCCCAGATGACAACACATCTTTCCCTCTAAAGCTTAATTGTTGTTTCCTCCACCGGATTTGACTTTACTACCTGATTTGACATGTCCAACACGGCGGGTGTCTTATAAGAAGCAGGAGATGCTAACTCTACCGGTGCACCTGATCTCACCCATGGTTTTTATTGGGTCCGTGTTGTTCATCTTTGTGTGTGAGTGTCTTCTTTTTTTCTTTTCTGTGCCGTACCCATGTTGTGTCTCTGTTTTTTTTTCGCCTTTTTTGTTTCTTGTGTTGCCATTGTCCTTGGATTGTTCGGTTTGGATTGACTGTTCGGTTCTCATTTACTTTACTAGAATAAATAGCAAATACGTTAATCATGATCTTTATTGTATACATGAATCGGTAGTTCAATACGTTGTTCCTGGTGCTTAAAACTCTAGAAATGTAAAACGACACAAAATTCAAAATTAATTTTAAGTCTGCAGATGATGTCAATTTGATTATTTGATGTCTCTTCGGTGCATTAGACAGACACACATTTCAAGACCAGAAAATCAAAGCAAATATTCGTCTGCCTCCTTATTCTATCTGCACTGATACGACATAAGTTGTCGTACTGGCCATACAGAGAGAGTAAAAAATACAGTAACTTCGGTATTTTGCTATTTACTCCCACTACTGATGGACTGTTAGTCCCGATGTCACTGTTGGTGGACTATTAGTCCCGAGGTCATTGCTGGTGGACTGTTAGTCCCGAGGTCACTGTTGGTGGACTATTAGTCCCGAGGTCACTGCTGGTGGACTATTAGTCCTGA
The DNA here is from genome assembly GCA_002080025.1 of Modiolus philippinarum. NCBI lineage: Eukaryota > Metazoa > Mollusca > Bivalvia > Mytilida > Modiolidae > Modiolus > Modiolus philippinarum. The sequence continues at coordinate 20,281 of MJUU01061538.1, read as the reverse complement.
TGTCACTGCTGTTGGACTGTTAGTCCCGAGGTTATCAAGTAGTCCAGTACTTCGATGTTGGCCCGAAAACCGATTTATTGGACACTTAAAATATCGTAATTACTAAATTTTTTTTAAACTAAGGGATGTCTCCTTCATGCAAAACTCTGTCCTAAGTTGAGTTTTGCTTTTTATTTAGCCCCTTTTGATTATTTTCCCCATCAGCCTGTGTTCACCTTTTTGTTTTGAATTACCAGTGTTATATTTTACCTCCATCAATGAGACATAAGTTGCCGAAATGACCATTCGAACAAAGTAAATTTGCATTTACTCCGATATTTTGTTATTTAAGTTGTGAATATTCTATGAGTTTTCAAACTTTCCCTTCGGGCTTTTTTTAATTGGTATGCAATTACCATGTAATTGCATTATATCATTAGGAATATCTACTTAAGTAGAATGTGTCTGAGATATCGAAGACACCTGCTGAGTTGAGTAAACATGTTAACTTGTGCGATCATAGTTGCATGACATAATAAAGGTGCTTTTACAGATTAAGGTAAACCCCAAAACCACAAGATGTTTAGGGTTTGTAGAAAAAACAACTTAATAGAAAAATCTATTTGACCATGCAAGACCACAAGAAAGATGCTCAATAGTTTTTTAATTAACTGTTTCTATTTGGAATACTGCCATTTTTTCATTAAAATTGGTTAAACAACTATCGACTTATAATGAATACTGATGCACTATCATTTTTTCATATTTAATATGAAATTATGTTTATATAGGATACATACCAAGGATGCTATTTTTATCACAACAGACGCAAATATAATCTTTGAACTACAATATGACAAAATAAATAATGTAATTATCTGATCTAAAAATCAAAATACATCTTAACTCAAAAGAAGTAATTTAGACAATTTACGAAATATTTCTGATAGCATTTTACTATTCATATTTGAACTAGTACTCAAAATCTATGACAGTCATGGTTAATTCCTATCGTTTGCCTGGCCTATCGAGGTTGGTAGATAAAATAACACCAATTTAAAGAAAATTGAATACATAAAAATACTTTACCGAATAAATGTGTTAAAAATGTGCATGTGACCTAAACAAAAAAAATGCAGATTTGACTGGTGAATTTATACCTGACATGCCCAACAATCGAGCAGTTTGCCCATAATCGCGGTCTATGTGCTTTACACAAATAGATGAAACCTCTTTACATGGACATAAACACTGTCTACTGTCTGCTCCATTTATATTGGTCAAGGTCATTTCATTCCAATTATAATTAAACAATTATAGATTTCACCAGTCAATGTCAGTGTTAATGGATACCTTGGAAAGATACTAGCCACGACATATCTTAAACGTTGACGTACTACTATATTCCGGGTGTGCGAACAAGACGTGAAAATTGGGAAGAGAATTTTTGTTTAAAATATGAATTTTCTTGTTTTTTGGGCTTTTTTTTTTTTGGATATTCCCTTTTCCCTTTTTGCATCTGTATTCGTTTGTCGATATAGTATATGGCAATGGGGGTTTGGTAAGACGTCAGTTTGAGCTTTCACTTATATTAGCTACAATAGGGTCTGTAAGTCTCGTAATGTGACACACGAGAATCCACGATTAAAAGGCAACTCGAAAACCCTCCCCGCCAAAACATGACGTCTGAGGATTATGACGTTCAAAGTTTTGTTTATAACGTCACACTTCTTTGTTTAAAATATAACTTGAGGGTACAATTTTTGATCCCGGAAGTTCCAAAATTGTACGAGACTTACTTACTGTCCTTTGTTTGGGTTCTAGTGCTGCTGATGAGGAATAAATTTCCGAAAGTTGGAGTTAACATATGTGTTATAGTCTCATGTTCATTTACTCCATATCCTTTCGTAAAATATTTCATACAGGAGTTTGTCTTTTATTGCAGTGTGGAGTTGGTAAAACAATTCCCCGTGGTAGAGATGTATGCTCTTTATTTTTCTTAGATATGGTGTACTTGTACATGAGATAATATCTCATGTGTACACTTTGTTCAATTACTATTATCTAAATTTATGTAAATTATGAAACCGAAGGATTAACTCCCTCAATCGTAGTTTTGTCCTTAACTATATTTGATATTACAAATTATTCGGAAATCGTTTAGTTTTAGGCATTTTAAACATTTTTTGAAATTATGGATTTCCTTTGTTTGGGTTCTAGTGCTGCTGATGAGGAATAAATTTCCGAAATGGCCATACAGCTCATTAAAATCATTGCAGTTGGAGTAAACATATGTGTTATAGTCTCATGTTCATTTACTCCATATCCTTTCGTAAAATATTACAGGCCCTATTTCTACTCTCTTGTTTAATTTTAGAATGTACTGATACTGTAAATAAATAATTTATTGTAGCTTTCGTATTTTGTCAGTAATATTGTAATGAATATCTGTAATGCCTGTAGATAAGCACAAAAGATTTGCTTATTTCTGGCGCAATTTAGCTATCAATCAAGAGAATGAATTAGTGCAAAAGGAGTATTAGCGCAAAGTGCTTTAAATTTTTAGCAAAAGGAAATCGCCAAAGAGAGAATTATGTATGTAATGAATTTTAAACCACAATATTTTCAATTGAAAGTTGCAGAAGTCAATATAATATGCGAATATTTGTCAATACAGCACAAAAACAATCACCTACTCGTTACTGTATTGATTTCGTAAACAACAGGTAAAATTTTCACTTTCTTTTCCTTTAAGGTAATTTCTAGAAAATGTTGTTTCGTTGAGTTTTATGGACATTTGTCGCATGTATGTTGAAATTAGATAGTAAGGTGCCTACTTTGATATTAACTATATCAGATATAAATAGCTGTAAATACCTCTGCCAACCTCTCTTAACAAAAAGTAGAAAACTTCGGAAAATTCCATGTTTTATCGTACACAACAGGTAAAATTTGCTGGTTGAAATTTTCACCTTCTTTTCTTTTAACTCCAATTTACGAAACGTATACTCAACAGCTATAATAGACACCACCTAAAAGAAAGGTAATTTCTAGAAAATGTTGTTTCATTGAGTTTTATGGACATTTGTCGCATGTTTTCTTTGTAACCTGGACATAGGACACTCTTAATATACCAATAATAATAGGTTTCATTATGAGTGAGGCTTGTATATCGCTTGTTATCAACTCTAGCTATTTTAATTACACAATAATAATTAACGAGCTTCAGTAATTAAATAGCGAGAGTTGATAACAAGCGATATACAAGCCTCACGAGTTGTGAAACCTATTTCTCTTAATATGATAAATGTCATTTTTAAACTGTTCTGTTGTGTTCTCCCAATTATGTTAAGTTGGGAGAATTTAGTTTGTTGTGTTTGTGAATACGTTGAATATTGGTTATGTACTTTAGACATATTCTTAATGAATATAAAGTCTAACAATAAAATTTCTCGTATATAAAGTAGAAACTATAAACAGCGATAGGTGTTGTAGATGTAGGAGCTATGTTGCATTATAAGCACATGTACACAACAATCAATAACAATGACAAGTACATTGTTCCACGCTGGTGACAAACCTTGGCATCTTTTCAGAAAGCTCCGTTGAATTGTAATTACGCTTTTAAACATCTATAACAAAATTAATTTTTGCTTGTCAGTTGAGTTAAAATGTTACGAATTATTTGTAATTAAATGTAGGTGTAATTTTCTCTGTATCGGTAGTAACTGATTCCGATGTCAATTTCCACTCGTCAATGATCTCAATACACATTTATTTACATCATTACATAAACACAGGAAGGACAATAAAATAAAATATTTCTAGTGGCCAAAACATATTCAACTGTTTTGGGGAAATGAATTAATATGTGTGTACACACGAAGCTCTTTTTTTTTTCATATCCTCTTCTTTTCAATAAAATTAAAAAAAATAATGCAGACGACATAATGAAATGAGCACGGAATTAAAAATAACAAAAGAATTTCCATGGCGTGGTTTTGAGCCGATGTGAGACCTCTAGATCAACCAATGAAAATACGACTGAAAAGCTATCTAATCATATTAAACGCCAATGAAATAATGGCTTATCACTAAGTGATACGATAATTATGTAATCGTGTAAGAAATAGATATTGCTGCCACATCATAAGAGAATTGTGAAACCCAATGAATTTCTGAAAAAAACAATCTCGTCGTCATGTCCGTAGCGTTTATTATTCAAATGCCTTAAAGAATTGTTTAAATAAATTGATTACCTAAATATTTTGACAGGATGTGCACTGAAAAACATGAGTTGTCGAAACGGCCATATCCAGGTATATATATTTATTTAAGTATGTGCAAACACATACTTCAGACAACTATATAAAAATTATAACTTTGTGTGGCGGCATTTCATGTCGAAAGACATTGAATCCTCTCTGCTATACAATGTACACACAGCTGATCTGCACGAGCACCTATACATCATGTACTGCGTTACAACCCTAGATTAAACCTACGAGGAGGTATCACCCGGTTACCGAAAGCTATATTTTTATATAGCCTAGGTAGCCGCTTGGTCTAGGGCGCTGGACGTAGTGCAGGCGGGGTTGTCATAGATGTCACAACAGTGATGGTTCAAATCCCGGAGAGGGAACTACCAATGTGCAGATCTAACAATGTTGGACTGATTTTCAGATGTATATATAAATAATTTATCAAGCCCAGTATAATGTCTCACGATATTATCCATTGGACAGGTATAGTATGAAGAGTTGTCACATACTTCAGACAACTATATAAAAATTATAACTTTGTGTGGCGGAATTTCTTGTCGAAAGACATTGAATCCCCTCTGCTTTACACACTGTTGATCTGCACTAGCACTTATACATCATGTACTGCGTTACAACCCTAGATTAAACCTACGAGGAGGTATCACCCGGTTACCGAAAGCTATATTTTTATATAGCCTAGGTAGCCGCGTGGTCTAGGGCGCTGGACGTAGTGCAGGCGGTGTTGCCATAGATGTCACAACAGTGATGGTTCGAATCCCGGAGAGGGAACTACCAATGTGCAGATCTAACAATGTTGGGCTGATTNTTATATATATATATATATATATATATATATATAAACTCCTGAAAAGATAGCCAACGCATAAACCTATAGGATGTCGGATCGAAAACAAAATTAAATATACTGTGCAAACTAAATAATGATATATACGTCTAAAGTTATACACAACGACATCAAATTAAAATTATTATAGAAATATTTAGGCAATAAAAAACCTAAATTGATCAATTGACGAAATTTTCGCTAGACCCACTAGCTTTCTCAATGTCTCTCGCGATCTGTTAATAGATCGTAAAAAATTATTTACATACATCGAACGTCAAAGATTTTTTACCTGGACACAATATTACAATTTATACACAAAGATATTTTTGTACCAGACTTGCGACAAACCATAATTGAATGATGAATTAAGAAAATTTGTAGGGGCGCAAAATTAGCCCCGCTAAACATTTTATGTACAAACACCACTTCTTTAATAAATATATAAACAAATACTGTAAAAATGAATACTTAAATGAACGGAATGAAAAACAAATTACTACGATTTCTAGTTATTGCCATCCGGGTGTAATGCACATAACTCTCTGATCTGATCTGATCATTGATCATGTGCGGGGTTGGAGTGATAAACAGAGACAATCAAGAGAAAGCTTCTGGATCAGAGAGTTATGTGCATTACACCCGGATGGCATTAACAAGAAATCGTAGTAATTTGGTTTTCATTCCGTTCATTTAAGTATTCATTTTTACAGTATTTGTTTATATATTTATTAAAGAAGTGGTGTTTGTACATAAAATGTTTAGCGGGGCTTATTTTCCGCCCCTACCCAAATTACTTAATTTATCATTCAATTATGTTTTGTCGCATGTCTGGTACAAAAAATATCGTTGTGTATAAATTGTAATATTTTGTCCAGGTAAAAAATCTTTGACGTTCGATGTACGTAAATAATTTTTTTACAATCTATTAACAGATCGCGAGAGACGATGAGAAAACTAGTAGGTCTAGCGAAAATTTCGTCATTTGATCAATTTAGGTTTTTATTGCCTATTTTTTTCTAGATTAATTTTAATTTGATGTTGTTGTGTATAACTTTAGACGTATATAAAGCTCCGCCTCTGATGATTTTGGCTAGCTTTTTAGCTTTTTAGATCTCTATCAGATTTTATACATATTTAGGATTATGCTTTCCAAATGTTTTGATTTGATTTGCAGTGACGAGTAATGGCCATCTGCAGAAACAAACAGTACATCTTCGTTATTCAAAATAAAAATCATCACAACGATGACAAAACACTCTCGTCAAAATAATCAAATTGACACATGAAAAGTAGATAACCGTACATTTACACTTAAAAAATATATCTGAGATAATTCATATGATCACCTGGCAGACCATACATGCTGCTATCATTCCAAAATATGCTTCAATATACCCTTTTAGTTGATCAATGTAAACATTAGGACAGGCAGTATCCACAACTGTGCTACATCCTAGCTATAAAAACAAATAAAATTGAGTACTCAAGCTGTTTCTTTCTATGTCTCTGCAGATATACTTCAAAATATTTAACGACATCAAAACAAGAAACATTACAACTAATTCTTTACAATCTCCATTAACAATGAAATAATATTGAGTAAATGTACAGGAGAGAATATCTCTACAAATACAAATATATAAGCTATAAATTTTTTTGGAATGATATAAAGTATTTTTTGTTGAATAGTCTAAATGAAAGTTTGGACAAGGGTACATTTTCAATTTGCCAACGTCAAGGCATGATAACATGTTTACCAAAAGAGGGGAAGGATAAAAAATTCATGAAGAACTGGCGTCCAATAACACTTCTATGTGTTGATGTAAAATTAGCTTCATCATGTATAGCAAATAGATTAAAACCCGTTCTTCAAAATATAATTAGCCAAACCCAAAAGGGTTTTTTGAAAGGGCGATACATAGGTGAATGTATCAGAATTATAATAGATTTAATTGAAAAATTAGAAGATGATGAAATCCCTGGACTTTTACTTTTGATAGATTTTGAAAAAGCTTTTGATATGGTTGAGTGGTCTTTTATTGAAAAAACTTAAAATTTTTACGGTTACGGGCCAACATTATGTAAATGGGTCCAATGCTTGTACTGCGATATTACAAGTACAGTTGGCAATAATGGTCACTTGTCCACCTTCTTCTCTTTGGAGAGGGGGGTTCGACAAGGAGATTCATTATCTCCTTATTTATTTATTCTCGTTCTTGAGCTTATTAGTTCATCACTCAAGAATAGTCCAAATATTGGTGGAATAAAAATAAATGACTCCGAATAACTCTTAAGTCAATATGCAGATGACTGGTCTTTGACACTAGATGATGATCCAAAATCTCTAGAAAGTGCTTTGTTTATATTAGATCGTTTCTCTGAATGTGCTGGATTGAAAGTGAACTTGGAAAAAACAGAACCAATATGGTTTGGTTAAAAGTTGGGTTCTAATGAATGTCTTTTACCTGACAAAAAAACTCTTCTGGAACAATTCAGGAAAATTTGAATTATTGGGAATTAATGTTAATTTATATGACAATGACAAGACTTTGTGTAATTTCAGAGACAAGACTGCAAAAGTTGGGAATTTGTTGAATGTATGGGGATATAGAGACTTATCATATATAGGTAAAGTGACAGTCATAAAAACATTAGCATTACCACTTTTGGTTCAATGTTTGACAGTTCTGCCAAACCCTCCAGACTCTATCTTTAAAGAATTACAGAAGATTTTCTATAAATTTATATGGGATAATAAACCTGATAAGATTAAGAGAACTGGAGACTTTGGAGATGGTGGTTCAAAGGTACCACATATCCAATCCTTCTGTTATTCATTGAAAATGTCATGGCTCAGTAAATTAATTGATCCCCTAAACTACTCGCAATGGAAAACATTATTATTGGGCACTTTAGAAAAATATGGGGGCGATAAAGTCTTATTTCTGGATAAAGGGGGTATAAGATGGATATCTACAAAACTGAACAGATTCTTGGAAGATATTTTTGTAATTTTTTCAAAAATTGCTGAAACTGATAAAGAGATTCAGTTACAAAATACAAATGATATTCTATCACAACCTTTATGGTTAAATAAGAAGATTAAAGTAAAAGAGAATTTGAGTATTTATACGAACTATTGCAAAAATGGGATATTCTTTATAAATGATTTAATGTCAGACAATGGAAGGTTTTTAAATTTAACAGAGTTTTTAGATAAACATGGAGGAAATCTTTCCACCAATTTTATTGAGTTCTATGGCATTCTTAATGCAATTCCAGTAGATTGGAAGAGAAGCCTGGTAGGGAAAGACAAATTGGACGTTGTTATTAGTAGTTTTGCTGAAAAATTAAAACATCTAAAGAAACCTAGTAAATTTTTTATAAAACCTACCTTGAGAAAATGAAAGAAAATCCTAATTCTCAAGATAAATGGAATTATATACTTGGCTTAAATATTGAAAATTGGGAAGGAATTTTTTCATTACCCTTTTCTATAACCCGTAATACACTTCTGCAAAATTTTCAGTTTAAGCTACTGCATAGAATACTTCCAACAAATACCTTTTTGTACAAATGTAAATTAAAGGAGACAGAACTTTGTACTTTTTGTTTTGAAACACCAGAGACATTAATTCATTTTGGGAATGTTATCATTCAAAGAATTTCTGGTTGTCCATGTGTAGCTTTTTTGAAAATCATAATTTGACTTTAAATGTTAATGTTTCAAACATAATTTTTGGAATGGCTGCAAATGGAGAACAGAGCAACACTGTGCAAAATGTTCTTCTTGTCTTAATATATTATGATATATTATATGTATGTGTGTAGATGCAAGAACTCTATACCTCACATTGTGGGGGTATAGAATTTTTGAAATACTATATGCATATAGAAAAATTTTCAGGAGTATACTTGACACAATCACAAAGAGATTTTATACGTAAAAAGTGGTTACCACTTGAAGCTCTTCTCAGTGGCTGAGTGCAAATGTTTTAGTTATACTAATAATATAAACTACAGTTTCTCATGCTTTCTCACTTTTGTTAAGAAATATATATGTTACTATATGTTTTTGTGTTAATTGTATCCGTATATGTTTTATTTTGTCATGTTTGTCTTCATTATTGTTTTAATGTACATCATGTAAAGTACCAATTGCAAAAATAAAGAATTACAAAAACAAAAACAAAAACAAAAAAATATATAAGCTAAATACGAACTTTCCCACATATTCAGCATACGCAGGATACAATACATGCATATAACATAGATTTTGATACATCAATATAGATGCTTTCAATTTTTTAAAAGAATATCAGAAAAGCAAAACCAAATTTTAAAAAAGCCCATTTTATTGAAATTGACATGGAGTGTGAAGTGCTAACAAAGATGTTATGTGGAAACTCACTTGATTTCTTCAACAACATCTAATACTAAAAAGAAGTTTAATAATTTGCTTGATAGTAGGTTTGATTTGGAGTACATATCATCACGTCTAGATCATAACAATCATATAAAATATAAAAAAATGAAGAATTGTATTGTTGGTCGCCATTTCCATTCTTTAGCTTGTAAAAGACAATAACAATCCCACCTTTCTTTTCATTATTTTCTGTTTGATGGTGTGCATATTTTTTCCTTTCAATGCAGTAGGACCAGATATTTTACTCGTTTGTTATAAAATAAAACAATATGAACTCCAGTAACTTGAGATGATAAATTTCAATTATAACACAGCAATCTTGGGAAAAATAAATAGTGAAAAATAAAATGTATGGTGCACATCTACGATATAGACTTGTGAATTCTTGCAATGTTGGATAACAAGAATAAAGCCGTTTAGGAGGAGTCACTGATTATGAAGGCATTGCCTCAAGACCCAGAGTAGCAAAAATGACGAAGTCCAATGATTGCTTCAAAATGTGAAAAAAAATAAGAATAAAGGAAAAACACATCTACAATATTTACTGACGCATTCCTTCAAGTTTGTTTGAAATGTACCGAGGAAAGGGGAAGCTCCAAAATCTAAAATCGAAATCACTTCATATCGAACACGCACTGACATAGCATGAAAAAAACAAATAAACACAAGTGAACAAGAGCACCACAAAACTAAAGCACAAGCAGAGTGTGAACCCTGAAAAATCTGGCAATTTGTTGAAAAGAACAAAGCGGTTCGTTTGAATGTTCCAGGCGGATACTACTAAAATGTTGGAGGCATACAGACAGACCGACTGGCGGACGGATGGACAGACAGACCGACGAACGCAAGACGATCAATAGTGATCCCTATGTGTCGACCCTGCACAAGGTCAGGCGACATAAAAACGTTTTAAATTAAATGCACGAATAAAACTGGCACTATCTAAATGCCTTTTTAGCCCTATCGAGTTGGTTGACATGTTCTGTTTGACGGTTCCACATCAAAAGACCGATTTTTTTACATTTTTAAACATCTAGCGAGGTAGTATTAACTTTCGGGTTCAACCTGCATCTGGATCGGACATTAATTTTTACATGATTTGTGATACATGTCGGGAGACGTTTAATATTTTATTATTAAAATGTTGACGAATTTGGTCTTTCTCATGACGGAATCTAGGTCAGTTTTCAAAGAAGAAGGTCTACTGGTATTAAATGTAAGATCTTGCCGGAAAGTTACAGAAGTACTATGTTTTTGATATAGCTTCAAACGAAGGGATTCCACAAGATGTTGAAAATAATTCAGGTTGTGGAAAAAGTAATTCCGAAGTCGCAATCATCTTCCTATGCAAAATACAGTATCGTTTGATTGCACAAATATTCAATGGCGGCACATTACTATACTTACACTTGACACATAACCTGTATATACACCATATTGATATGTACTTGATAAACGTGTATTTCTATAAGCAAGGTTGTACAACGACAATCGTGTTGACAAGCCAAATCTCTGAAAATAAATTTTCGGAAAAATTGAATAAAAGCTGTGTTGAAAATAGTACATAATTCAAGACAAAATTTTTTGGGGAAATCAGAAGTTAATGGAATTTTGCACACTACAAGTGTAACTTCACAATCTGGAATCGCTCATTAATAAAGTTTTCATTCAATACATCACAAACAATAATGGCTTCGCGCTTACTGTGAAAGAATCTAAAATACTGTAAATCTAATAAAATAAATACATGTAACTGAAGCATTTGTTTACTTAAGGGAAATGCCGAAAAAAGAAGAAAAATGATAGACTAAATGATCCCAAATGCTCCATTACATATGTACAATTGTGAAAAACGAAAAACTATTATTTCTTTCACGTTTGTTTTTGTTGGATATACAACAAGAATAGGTAAAAAAATATGAAGATATCAAACATACTTTACACTATAAGCCAAGTTCGAATCGAGTAAAAAATTATTACCAATAATGCATAAATTATTTCTGCAAATTCGTCAAATTACAGACGAAAAGTGCAATTATTTCATATTTTACATATTTCTATGTATTAAAATATTATAAGCGATACCGGTTATCATTTAAAATAAATTTAGTACGTGTGTACTTAACATTTGAGGTATTTAAATCCCAATCGAATCCACCTCGATACGTTTTTCAACTGGCTATAACAAAAAACAAGAGCGAAAAATCGTGCAGAAATGAATGAAGTAACGCACAAAGTAAGATGTAATTTTATAAAGGAGCTTGTTTTAGATGTATATATTTTTATTAAAGCCTAAATTCAGCAATTACAATGCCATAGCTAAACGCAATCAATCCTTTTCCACAACGCATCTTACTGATATAAAACAATTATTTGTGTAAAGAAAGTGGATGTTTTACCTGTTGTTGTCAATTTTTAAAGTAAAGCACACAATTATTTATGTTAAATAAGCATCTGAAGATCTTTACAAAACAGATGTACACCAATTATAATCATGTGAATTAAAATACACATTGTTCGGTTTTCTAGAGTCAATGTCATAATATCTTAACAATTTTGTAGGTATTTCCCACAGTATAATTTTGGGAACATATTAGTTTATCATAGTTAATGAAACACTGCTTCTGTCAAAATATTATGATAAATGATAGAAAAAATCTCTTAATTCAATATAGTACAAAGCTGAAAAAATCCTGAATTGATATATGAAAAAAGGTAGTGAGCGCGAAAATTGTATGCATGAGAGAAAAGGTACTATTAAATACATTGCGTACTTACCCTTAACGGAATGCGTATTTTATTGTTATCATTAATCTTACACGCTAAATTAAAAACGTACAACAAATATTTTTTTTTTACTGGCGTGTCCTGGGGGTCTTCCTGAGGAATTGAACATCAATTTTCTCGATTTTATAAAACTTCGTGCCGAATTTAAGCAAAATTACCCCAAAAGCTGGTTTTAGACGAGATATAAGGCATGATATATTCTTCGTGCTCAGTTTAATACCTATTTTAAAATCTTACGTGCTCAGTTCAATACCTACTTTAAAATCTTACTGGTTTAAAATCAAAGGGGCTTGTATTTTTTAAAAAAAGAAAAGTTTAACTTTTTAAAAGTTCCATTACCCATATTTTTCCGATTTAGATAATATAATTGAATAAGGTTCATTTTTTTACAATTATACTGGCCTCTCACTGATACTGCCGATGTCTACTGAAATCAATGATGATGCTTTACCAAACCATTCGGGAAGTTTTGAATTTGATTATTATTCCGTAGTGCGACAGTGTTTTACCAGCAGATTAGGCTCCTTGAGCTAGCCGACAGTTTAGCGGCAAGCACTCCTCGACCCATCTTTCTAAATTACGTTTTGTCTATTCTTTCCTTTTTAAGATTGTGGTCTTAGAGTTAGTGGTCTACCTCTCTTGGGTTTTATTTGTATGTTTATTATACTATAGGGAAACAGGATAGAGAAAGGGGAGGTTTGGGTACCCATAAACCGGTTTAACCCTACAGCTGGCAATTGCCAGTGCCGGAACCAAGTCCGACTATCCCGAGTTCCTATCGTTATCTATGTCTTTTGTAATTTTATTGTTGTTCTTGTGCAGTTCCCTGGTTGATTGTGACATGTGATTGTAATGTTCGGCCATTGTAAGTGTTTCCTGTTATCTTCCCTTCATCAATGCATCGATGGATAAACACTGGAATTATTTGTAGCTCTAGAATATACAAAATCAATTCTGAAATAAAACGGCTATATGATACAATATCAGTCTGTTAGCCCTTTTCCTCCGATAGCCGAAGGAAACTTTAGGCTTGCGTTCGTACGTTCGTCTAACCGTTAATCCTAATTTTTCCAAATATGTTTGCAGAAATTCATATGATATTTGGTATATTGTCTGCACCATGAGTTATAGATCAGGTTAAACTTTTGTTCCTCTCAATGTATTAATGACGGAGTTAGAAGCCTTGGACTTATAAAATGTTGGTGAAATATAATTTTTCTGGACATTCTTCTTAATCGTTGCAGAGATTCATCTGATACTAGTATTTGGTATGTGAGTCTACAAGTTACTACTAGTTAGAACCGATATAATAAATCTGTCCCACCGTCAGTTTGTGACGTGTATATCTTTTGTCAGCTTCTGTGCTAAAGAAAACACAATGTCATCAAGTGTAGAATGAAATGGAAATAGTGTATACATTCATACACAACGTAGCATTTTGTCATCTTTTTACAAAGGAGCTGCCAATTATTGATAAAGTAGCAAACCATGAATCAGTTACAACATCTCTGCATTTGATTGGTCAAGAAGGTCTAGTAGGGACATATTTATTGAATCGATCTATAAATCAAGAGCGAGTTCACTTCTGGTCCCACTGAAAGAAATGAATTGATTTTTTTGTCATTCGGTGCAGCAAAATGTCAAACAATTAGAAACACAAAAATTTATATATGCACACGTGTATGAAACAGCTGACGGAGAAGAAATATATAAAGAGTTTACAATTAACGCTTATTTCAAAGATATAGAAATGATCAAACGATAGCTGTATTTCATTTCAACGCAAAGTCTTTCAATTCCTTTTATTCAAAACACCGGCAGTAGAATACCGAAGGAACAAGCACAAGATTACACAAATCAAAGTCCAGAGACAAGGCAAAAGCAAGAACACCAAAAGACGGAAGACCAAAGACACCACATGCCCACAAAACACACGAACGTTACATATACAACACAAAAAACTAAAGCACTAACAGTGTGAACTCTCAATAAACAAGAGTGACATCAGGTGCCCCGAAAGGGTAAGCATGTCCTGCTCTGTGCACAGCACCCGTCACACTGTCAGTGGGTCAATCCAGGGTAAAGTCGAAACCGGTAATGTCAAATCAGGGAAGACGCGAATCTAGCTGAAAATGTCAGTTTTTATTTGTGACACTGACATTTCATATCTATCTATGATGTCGTGGTGACGGCCATAGAATTTCTGAAGGGACGAAAGTAACAAAGGCTGAACATATCCCTGACTCAGCAGTTTTTGTGACAGTGCTTTTGCTCTTTCCACAAAGTCACTGTATGTACTGCACGCTTTACAGTAACGAATTAATTGTGAAATATATACTCCATATGCTGGGGATGCAGGTATATTGCTGCAGAGAAAGGGAAAGTTCACAATTGGAAAGTCAAAATCATCACGTTTGTCATATAATCTAGATTTCAGACGTCCATGTTCGTCAATGTACAACAAAAGGTCAAGGTATGAAGCAAGGTATTCAACACAGGTTTTGCATTTCGACAAATGGAATAAAAAAGATAACAGGAAACACCTACAATGGCCGAAAAACATAGCCACATGCCAGAAAGTAAATAGGAACTGCACAAGAAAAAAAAACCCACAATAAAAATACAAAAGACAAACATAAACAACGATAGGAACTCGGGACAGCCGGACTTGGTACCGGCACTAGCAAAAGCCAGCGGTAGGGTTAAACCGGTTTATGGGTACCCAAACCTACCCTTTCTCTGTCCCGTTTCCCTATCGTAGAATAAACATACGAATAAAACCCATACAGGTAGACTACTAACTCCATGACCACAATCTAGAAAAGAAAAATGGGGGGACAAAACGTAATTTTGAAAGATGGGTCAAAGAGTGCTCGCCGCTAAAAGTTTATGTTAGAGTTTGTATCCATTGTGTTAGAATGAAACATTGCAACGCAGATAATCAGACAAGGAACAGATAACAAAAGAGAACATAAAGATAATTCTAATACCTGCTGAAGACATAACGTAAACATGTACATGCAATTGTATTCTTAATTTGTTCATTTACTGATAAAAAACCACGGTAATGTGTTGAATTTTTATATTTTATGTAAAATTTAAAGATATTGTTAACTGCAAGAATGAGTCGCTTCCTTCAGTTATTTGATAAAAACGATTCGCAGTTTATTAATAATGGATCGCATAAGGTCATTAAAATACACCTTCAAAAAGTTAACAAACGTAATATTTTGCCTTTTTAGACCAATTTTACTTAAAAAATGATATTACAAAATAAGAACTTACCTATAATGTGATTATATTAGTGTCTTCCAAAGATAAACAAAGCTCCAATTCCCATCATTCAATAGTTCACAGTAATATTACATCGCTATTTACAGTAATAATTACTGGCTCGATTCGCACTTGGCCGATAGTGCTTTAGTACTAATACAACATGTATTCGACCTAGATCTTGGATGACATTTAATACTACTAAGTTAACATATTAACAGAGACTTCAAAATTATTAATCATTGGTATATGTGCAACAAAACAAATAACAAAACTTTGTCATACAATTGTGTCACCAGTATAACAAAACACGTGATGTATTTTGCATATATAAATCTATTCGGGTTACGGTTAAAGGTACCATTTTCGTTTTAATATTAAACCTAAAGGAATTTTATGTTAAATCTCAAGCCTTAACGGCTAATTGGTTCTTCACTAAAGTTTGCTTGTAGATAACTTTTTCAAAATGCATACAAGCTAATTCGACCAGACCGCACTTATGTCATTTATGTTGATGTTGCAATAAATTGTAGCTTTGTATGTATAAATGAAACAGTTATCTGCAAGCAAAGTTTGGTGAAGAACTAACTAACCGTTAAGTCTGGGGATTAACATAAAATTCCCATATGTTTAATGTTGAAACAAAAAGGAGACTTCATCCTTAACATTGAAATAAAAAGGGGACCTTTAACTTAAAAGTGGAATTCCATAATAACATATCATCAGCACAGAATGGTATTACGAATACCGAAAAAAGTAATCAAAAATAAATTGCAATATAAGAATCACAAAAAGAGACGACAAAGCAAAGAACACATAATACAAACGCCACAAAAACAATTTCAGTTTACCGAGTTATCATTTTAAGATATTTCATTAACAATTTATAATCCACTTATATTTTATTCATAAAAGTTCCATTGATAGTACAATGCAAATGAAAAACTATTTTACAGCATGCGTTCAAATTGTAGCATTACTTGCTAGGAGTTAGTAGTCTACCTATATTTGGTTTTATTCGTATGTTTTTATACTATAGGGAAACGGGACAGATAAAGGGGAGGAGCCGGTTTAGCGTATTGCCGATTTTTGCTAGTGCCGGTACCAATCCGGCTGTTCCGAGTTCCTATCGTTTTTAACGTTTGTCTTTTGTCTTATACGTGTTTTTCCTGTACAGATTGTGGCATGTAATTCTACTTTTAAGCCATTGTAGGTGTTTCCTGTTATCCACATTTTTACATTCCGTAATATCAGTTATCGATTTTTGTTTAATATTTTAAATACTTACTTTTCCATATACTATTCCAAACAGCACCAAATATATACAGTATAGCATAAGCATCAAAGCACTTAATACAGCATTCTGAAAAAAAAAGTAAGCCATAATCATTTTCAGGCACAATTTTACAATTTATTAAGACATACACAAAACAATTATGTAATAATTATGTGTCTCTTCTTCTCAGTATTTTCGGGCGGTGTACTCAGTAAAAATCTTTAGAGTTAATTGTTTCTTTTTTTATATAAAAATCATAACAATTGCGTGGATTGGAAACGCATTACGAATAAGAAAACAGTTTTTATTTTATTTATTCTATTTGTGGTACATCAAATGAAATGTTTTTAATTATGGGGGTAGACATAAGTAAAGCTGAAATTTTAAACTTAATAATGGTAAGATCCTTGAGTACAAGCAAGTCTAGAAATAAGAATGAAGAATTATAGTATTTTTGGTAATTTAAACAGAATGTGTATATGTTTTGCTTGGATTTGATGGCAAAAGAACTACATTTGTGTATATAAAAATAACATTTGCTTAAATTGCCTGAGGTATTTCAATTTATGTTTAACAGTCAATGAAATTATTGAGCTTAATGTTATAATTACTTCCCTGCGTAAAATCATATGAAAGCAATAGGGATTATGTTCCTTCGCAAAAATAGACCCTTCTCATCAATCCTGAATGCCAATACTAAAATAAATATGTGTGTGTGTAAATTCATGGATGACAAGATCAAGCATTATTTGTTATGTCTTATATATAAGAATAACATACAACAGAAATATTTTATTTATTCTTTACACAACAACTTTTGAATTGCCATGTTGTTTATTTATTAAAACGTCACAAAACTAAAATATTACCATCCCAAGCATAATCCTCTTTCGTCTAAGAACTCCAAACAATCCACAAATGCCAGTGATCATATCCATTCCGAATACCCCTGCCAATGAGAAAACTAATCCCCTGACAGCTGAACCATACGGTATTCCGTTTATATCATAATTATTTACAACCGATACAACATCCCCATCTAGAATATCTCCACCAGCTTTTATGTATATAGACATCATAATAAAGCCAAACGTGAATGCCTATAATTAAAAAATAATATGGTAATTATGATAAGAATATATAATTTTTATTTGGTTTTGCACTCTGGATTTCAGGTTCTTGCAGCTCTGTTCACTATTTTGCAATAACCCTCAGTTTAAAGGGTAAAGATAAAGAGACTTGTCGTGTAATAAAAATGCTTTACCGATCATTCCTTTGAAAGTGTCTAAACTAAGACAGCACCATTGCAATAACAATTTTTCTAGTGGTTTTTCACGTACCTTGTCCGTTGCACCTGGGATTTCAACTCCTGGTCATTCTGTTGATAGATAAAACTATAAGCTAACAATAAACATGGGGACAAGTTCTGTGTATAACCGAATATCTATATCTCATTATTACGGCAATTAAATTTAAAACAAAACAGTATATAGCTATCAAAAATGATTCAAATTAACCAAAGTACTAAAAATAGGCGATTTTTGCATACTTTTCCACTGTGAATTGCTAAGAAACTGAAATATAAATTCTTGTGCTAATGGTGTAGTCACCAGTCAATAAGAACAGTACTTTAGTTCCATTCCAAAAAAAATGATTTGGATTTTGTTAAATCTTGATTTGTGACAATTTGTTTTTTACTAAGAAGCATTTCATGGAATGCTCTATCCTTAGCAGATCGATTAGTTTCTATTGGTTATGTGTACTATCAGTTTTTATGTATGTTTTGCATTTGATTTTTGAAATACTTTGATTCGATCTGCATATGGTTTGTACAAAAACATTTTGTGCTCTTGATTATGGGAGAAATAAATCTTTTTAATGAAGGGGTAGCATGGATTTTCTCTAAAGCTTAAAAGAGAAAAGTTAATAAAAAAGATTTGAAAAAAAATTTAAAGGGAAATAACCCATAAACCATATGATATTGAAAAAAATTGGGGAAAAACTGGCAAAACTCTGCAATATTTCGGAGTATAAAGTAGATTTTGACATGCTGAACATTTTTCCAATTCACACTTCACCTCCATCTGTTAAAGTTTTTGAAATGAAAAATAAAAATGCATAAAATTTGAAAATTCTACAGAAAAAGTGCTCCGAGACGGATTTTTTGATTTTCTTCAAAATTGCAGAGTAGATAGAAATTGGCATTTTGAACAATGTTTCTCCATCAGATTTCGATATCTGTATGGGTTTTCCAGTTACTGGCCAAAAACTGCAATTTACCCGTATGTTCTATGTTTAGCAACGGTAGCCATGTTCTTCATCGTTAAAATAAAATTAGGATCATTTGTAGGACACACGCCATATATTATTACTTTAAAGTTTCAAACCAATTACTCCAGCGGTTCCAGAGGAGAAGATTTCTGTAAAAGTATAGTATAGGACGGACTGCGTACGCAAAAGTTTTTTCCAGAACCATATATATTGGCTCAAATTCCATTTAAGTTTTCAATGGATCCTATAACTTAATATCTATTTTACTGCAGGTGCCATGTTTTTCTTTGAAAAACCTATATGAAAATATATTTCATAAGTTGACATTGTGTAAAACTATTTTGTGAAGTGTTTTTAGTCTGGAAAAACAGACCATCACAGCATAAAAAATGAAATTTCATGTAACTAACTTAAATATAATTTCATAGTCATGGGAAAAATGAAAACCGAATACACAAAAACACAAACAAAGAAACTAGACGTCAGCAAGGCATATGAAAATTAGAAACATTTTAACCAAAATTGAAGCACTTGGTTTGTGATCTTATAAAAATTGTGGCGCACATAAGGTGCTATATGGCAGCAGAAATTTGTGCCTTTGTAGAAATACACACAGCAATATGTATTTTTAACTTAATTTTCTGCTGTACAGACATTTTGTTTTCGTTTTCTTACCCTTGCATTATTTTCATATTACATTTGAGATTGAGTACAAAATGTAGCTTTCAATATTTGTGTAATTAAGACTCGCTACATCGTTTTCTTTATTTTAGTTTCCTTTTTTCACCTTATCACTTATAAAAGGCACGGTGAAGAGTCGAAATATCATCTGCCTCATATGAGTACTATTTCCTATAAAATATTGTTTGATATTTGAAATATAATTCAGAATAATCATATGTATCAGTGGTGAAATGAAACAGGACAATGGGCATTCTTTATTCATTTAAATATCAAAAAATCTTACTTAAAATATATTTTTCATAGTCAAATAAAAAAAGGTGAGGCATCAACATTTTCTATTATATTACGACGTCAGCAATCTTCATATCACAAAACAACTAAAAAAGTAATATATTGAATAATGTTCGTTTGTTGTTTTGTTTTGTTTAAATTCAAGTGTTTGAAAACAAAAATTTGGGTAACTCTCTTCTTAAGAA
>MJUU01061537.1:10641-24771 GCA_002080025.1 Modiolus philippinarum | reverse complement strand
TGAAGTGAGGCCAGACTGATAAAACTTTAGATTTTATTTCATATAAAGAATTATCAGAAGCTTACATGCACAAGCATTTGCTTTAGAAAGCAGTGGAACTGAAATTTACTTTCATTCCCATGTTTGAGACATGCACAATCCCTTAGTCTTATAACAATATACAAATTTTACTATAAAAAGCTGTAATTATTATAATTTTATTATCAACAAAACAAAAAGTATTGTAAAATATCCTAGCATATTGCTAAAAACAGTAACATACAAAATTTTCAAAATATCACAACAATTTTGGGGGGATTTCAGCGGCAGCAAAAAATTTTTGGACCACAATTTATAAAATGAAAAATTATACAAGGGAGGTAATTAGTGACATTAATAAATACGGTCCTATTAAAATCATAAATATATATCATGTGCTGATATCAATGCTGACTAATTGCTATGTAAACAACACCTGTCTTAATGACTGCCTCAATCAACACTAATCAATCAGTCTAAGTATCATGTTATCCTTTCACAGTGCTACTGAAGCTTTATATTTTTTAACACAACCATACGCTTGTGCAGACATTTGTAAACAAATTGTAAAGACATCGTTTATCGTATTCCTGCCATAATGAGATATTTACAACACTTGAACTGAAGTTCAAATTTTCCCGCCCAATGATTGAAGTATCTTTTGTTTAATTACACAACCATGAGCATGCGCAGATTTTGTAAACAAATGTCTTTTTCTGAGGGAAAACATCGTGTGCTCTGCAAACTTGATATACGGCTTAGATCATTTTAATTGGCATACTTAGGAATGTATATAAATAGTAACATCACAAGCATCCGATAGTTTGGAGGATTCTACGTTTTTAGAAATAGGGGGATGGAGATATTTTACCTTCGCACATGTATGCAAAATATTAATCATCGTAAAATTTTCATAACAATGTTATTTCTTCCAACTTGTTGCTTTATTTTTCTGCACTACTGTTGCTTTCTTCTGTGCAAGAAAGTCTTTAAAAGCACATTTATGGTATGAAAATGGGACTTTTTTTCTTGTGTTGGAATATGAAAAAGGACAGTGAGATTTCTGGGGAATTGAGTTGAGCCTCCGGCAACAATAGATATCTTTGCGCGCAAAGATACCCCAAAAAATATTCTTGCATACAGTTGTTATCCCCTTGCCCAAAGATGTTGGGGAGGAGATAAAGCATCTTGCCCGTCTGTCCGAATGTTCGTCCGATTGTCTGTCCATTCCTCCCATCTCAGGTTAAAGTTAGCGTTAAGGTTCATACCTGCATGTGGCACTTCAATCATCTTTGGACAGTGGATGCGTATTGGAGAGTGATGCTGCTTCAGATGATATTTGGGTCACCTGAACTACATTTTATGCTTCAGTGACTCAGGTTAAAGTTTGTGTTAAGGTTCATATCTGAGAAACTACATGTGGCACATCAATTATCTATGGTAGGTTGATGCGTCTTGGAGAGTGATGCTGCTTCAGATCATAATCGGGTCACCTTGACCTACATTTTATGCTTCAATGACTCAGGTTATAGTTTGTGCTGGTTCATATCTGAGATAATATACATGTGGCACATTAATCATCTTAGGTCAGTGGATGGTTCATGGAGAGAAATGCTGCTTCAGATGATAATTGGGTCACTCTGACCTACATTTTATGGTTCAATGACTCGGGATATAGTTTGCGTTAAGAATCATATATGGGAAACTACACATCAATCATCTTAGGTCAGTGGATGCGTCATGGAGAGTAATGCTGCTTCAGATGATAATTGGGTCACTCTGACCTACATTTTATGCTTCAATGACTCGGGTTATAGTTTGTGTTAAGGTTCATATCTGAGAAACTACATGTGGCACATCAATCATCTTAGGTCAGTGGATGCATCTGCTTTTGAGAATTAATATTTTAAAATGTGAACTAAATTTGACAATTTAATTGCTACATGCGAGGGGATTAGCTGTCTTTTCCCACTGCTCCCATATTGTTCTTTATTCTATTGAGATGGGTTTGTTTAATTTTAATCATTAATAAACATGTGCAGCTGCAGGATACCAACAGATTTTGAGGTAGCGTTTACCATATTTAGTAACAAGATGCCTAATAAGGCCGTATTTAAAAAAAATTGTTGTATTTTCATTTTTTTGGTCAGATTTTTATTCAGAGGTGATTCCGATAAGTTTCTTATAGCATGTTTAAACAGACAAATTAAACAAAAATCAAGTAATGTCCCGCCCTAACCGGAAGGTGCATATAGATTTACCCTTGTCCGTCCGTCTGTTCATCCCGTATTAAGTTTTGCGTTTAGTTCAATATTTTGGTAATATCTTGTAATATTTTAATATATTACATCAATACATGTACCTTGATAGTACTACCAGATTCACCAACAATTATGGATCCATGATCTACATTTTACACTTGAGTGACTTTTGTAAAATTTTGCATTTAAGTTCATTTCTCAACAACTACACATCATACAACAATCATGTTTCACCAAATTAATTGCCTTGATGAGTACTACCCAAATGATCAAGAATTAAGTGGGTTTGACCTATAGTTTACGCTTGAGTGGCTTTTGTTAAATTTTGCATTTAGGTCCATTTTTCATCAACTACAAGTCATACCACAATGATTTCTTGTCAAAGTAATCACCTTGATGAGTACTACCCAAATCATCAAAAATTAAGTGGGTTTGACCTATATGTTATGCTTGAGTGACTTTTGTTAAATTTTGGGTTTAAGTTAACTTCTCAACAACTACACGTCATACCACAATGATATCTGATCATGTCTCATCAAATTAATCACCTTGATGAGTACTACCCAAATCATCAAGAATTGAGTGGCTTTGTCCTATATTTTACGCTTGAGTGACTTATGTTGAATTTTACGTTTATGTCTATTTCTCAACAACTAAACATGCTATCACAATGGTGTTGCATCAAATAAATCACCTTGATAGGTGCTATCCAAATCAAGGACATTTTGTACTTGAGTTACTTTCAGTATATTTTGTGTTTTGAAGTCCATTTCTAAACAACTACACATCATACAACAATGATGTTTAATGAAATGACTTGTCTTGGTTAGAACTACACAATTCTTAGACAATTCCATGACTTTAACCTACATTTTATGCTTGAATGACTTTGTTAAATTTTTCATTTTGATATTAGGCTCATTTATTGACAACTGGGTGTTTAACAAATAAATCACAATAGTGAGTACTACATAATTTATGGATAATTTCATAACCTGACCAATATTTTATGATTCAGCGACTCTAGTTGGGTAATTTTTTGTTAGTGTCCATTACTAAATAAATATTTATGGAATAATCATCTGTAACAGAACTTCTTGATGTGGTTCAATCACAATTCAATGACTGAAAACTAATTTTTATTCCTGATTGGCTTAAGTAATCTATGGCCATACAAAAATAATGATTAGATCCTCAGGCCATTTTTTCTCTGAAGGCCATTTTTCTCGAAAAAATGATGAGGCAGGGAGGGAGAAGATTTTTCTATTTTTATTGGTTAAAAATCATGATGAGGCATCTTTTTACATTTCTGAAATGCCCAAAAAGTAATGAGGCAGGTGATTTTCATTTTTTTTAATTTGAAAATTAAATAAAAAGGTAAAATTAGTTCCCAGAAACAATGAGAAAAGAGCTGAAACATGGGCCTGAGAAGCTAAAGTAAAATGTGCATGGGACCTAAACATTTTTAGATAAGATCTTTGAATTTAAAGACAAAAACTTTATATGCATATTATTTTTGTCTCGCCCGCGACAAAAGTCGTGGAAAGCGAGGCATAGGCGTGCAAAGTATGATGGCGACGGCGTTAACTTTTATTATATACAGGATAAATGAAAACCTTTGATGTAGGAACATCATATTTGCTCCAGTGGTAGTAATAATCAAGTGCTACCTGACGGACATAAAATCATTTGACCTTGACCTCAATTGCACGGTCCAGTGACCATGTTAAGTTTCTCTGATTAGATCCATATCTCAATAACTGTAAGTGGTAGGTCAATGATATTTTGTATATAGGTTGGTCTTGAGTAGTACATGTCAGTCTGTCATATGACTTTTGTCCTTGACCTCAATTTCATGGTCTAGTGACCACGTTAAGTTTCTATGATTAAGTCCATTTCTCAATAACTATATATGGTAGGTCAATAATATATGGTATGTAGGTTGGTCTTGGTAGTACATGTCAGTCTGGTATATGACTTTTGTCCTTGACCTCAATTTCAAGGTCTAGTGATCACGTTAAGTTTCTCTGATTAAGTCCATTTCTCAATAACTGTTAGTGGTAGGTCAATGATATTTAGTATGAAGGTTAATCTTGAGTAGTACATCACAGTCTGCTATATGGCTTTCGTCTGTGACCCCAATTTCACGGTGCAATGCACATGTTCAGTTTTCGTACTAAGGTTAGTTTCTCAGTAACTATAAGTGGTTGGTCAATGATATATGGTATGTAGGTTGGTCTTAGGTAGTACATGACAGTCAGCTATATGGCTTTTGTTTGTGACCTCATTTTCACAGTCCTGTGAGCATGTTGAGTTTTCAAGTATTTATTAATTATGGTCAATAATATTTGATGTGTGGGTTTCTCTTAGATTGAACATGACATCCTGCTATCTGGCTTTAGCCCTTGACCTCATTTTCACAGTCTAGTGAACATGTTTGGTTCTCCAGTATCTATATCAGTGGTAGGTCACCAATATTAGGCATTTTGGTTTTTGGTTATATATAACAGTTTGCTACATTGCTTTTGTCAGTAACCCTAATTTTACAGTCTAGCCAACAAGTTAAGTTTTCTGAATTAGTCAGTTTGAGTTTTCACATCAGTTTTGCGATCAAGTAGGGATGGGCGAGACATCAATTTGGGTCCAAACTTGTTTTTCTTTTTGCATTCAATTCTGGTATTAAGACACTATCGGTCTGCGACAACCAACTATTAAAATAGCCTATTCTCCTTTGTTGAAACTTTTAAAACAAAAAATCTTAATTGTTCTACTCACTTTATATATTTTATTTACTTTTCATACCATAAAAGACTAAATTTGATCAAAAGTTGTACATATAATTTCAATTTTGTGCACTACTCAAGTGTACGGATTTAGACATTATCGGTATAGGATAACCAACTATAAAAATTGTTTATTCTTCAAAATTGTAACTTTTTTGAAGAAAATCTTAATGGTTATACCCATTTTATACATTTTATCTATTTTTTCTTTAATTAAAGATCAAATTTGATGAAAAATTGCCAGCATAAGTTCAATTTTTTGCATTGCCATAGAACATGTATATGGATTTAGACATTATCGGTATGGGATAACCAACTATAAAAATTGGTCATTCTTCAAAATTGTAATATTTTTGAAGAAAATCTTAATTGTTATACCCACTTTATACATTTTATTTACTTTTCACACCCTAAAAGACCAAATTTAATAAATAATTGCCAATATACTTTCAATTTTTTTGCATTACCATAGAACATGTACTATATATCGATTTAGACATTATCGGTATCGGATAACCAACTATAAAAATTGTTTATTCTTCAAAATTGTAACCTTTTTAAAGAAAATCGTAATTGTTGTACCAACTTTATTCATGCAATTTACTTTTCCCACCATAAAAGACCAAATTTAATAAATAATTGCCAATACAATTTCAATTTTTTGCATTGCCATAGAATATGTATATGGATTTAGACATAATCGGTATGGGATAACTAACTATAAAAATTGGTCATTCTTCAAAATTGTAACCTTTTCAAAGAAAATCTTAATTGTTATACCCACTTTATACAATTTATGTACTTTTCACACCATAAAAGACCATTGCCAATATAATTTCAGTTTTTTGCATTACCATAGAACATGTACTATATATCGATTTAGACATTATCGGTATGGGATAACCAACTATAAAAATTGTTTATTCTTCAAAATTGTTAACTTTTTGAACAAACCTTTATTGTTCTACCTACTTGATATATTTTATGTACTTTTCATGCTAGAAAATACTAAATTCAATAAATAGTTGCCCATATGATTTTAATTTTGTTTCTTCATTCCTTTAGTACATATGTTCATGATGTAAATGGATTTATACATATTATGGGTATGCGATAAACAACTATAAAAATTGATTATTCTTCAAAATTGTAACTCTTTTAAACAAAATCTTAATTCTTTTACCAACATAATACATTTTATTTACTATTCACACCATAAAAGACCAAATCAAATAAATAGTTGCAGATATAATTTTGTTTGTTTTTGCTTTTCTCTAGTGTATGGATTTAGAAATCATCGGTATTGGATAACTAACTATAAAAATTGGTAAAACTACAAAATTGTAACTTTTTCAATCAAAATCTTCATTGTTTTATTTATTTTATATATTTTATTCACTTTCCACACAATGAAAGACCAAATCAGATAAAAAGTTGCAACCATAACTTCTATTTTTTTCTTCATTCATGATTTAAACACTATCAGATTTGGAAATCATCTGAAAAAATGGGTTACTTTCCTCTATTATAAGTATTTTTAATACAATATTTATGATTTTTCTCACATTATATATTTTGCTTTTTATACCATAAAAGAGCAAATTATGGGGTTGTGTTCAAACAATTTTGGCGGCATTGACGACAGGGGTTGTGTTCGAACAATGTTTGCGACATTGGTGACAGGGGTTGTGTTCGAACAATGTTGGCGGCGTTGGCGACGTTGGCGACAGGGGTTGAGTTCGAACTATGTTGGCGGCGTTGGCGACATTAGCGAAAGGGGCTGTTCGAAAAATGTTGGCGGCGTTGGCGAACGTTGGCGACGTTGGCGGGTATTATCCCAATCCTGGACGAAGCTCGGTCTCTCGGGGCCAAGACATGCAGGCTAACGGCGGCGCATACCGTAGTTAGGGCCTTGAGTTCTTCAAAGTCCTTCTACAAACCAAAGTTCGACCCACCAAGGTAGCTGGATTGCGAAGTCTAACGACAGTCAACCAAACAGCATGGGAAGAACAACGTTCCAAAATTATATTGCAATGGAGTGGGCGTCCCTCCAACTTAAAAATGCCGTGAGAGACCTATACAGGTAATCAAGGCAATAAACCACCATACTACTAGTTATGGATTATATGCCCACAATGCAAACATCCTTGTCAGTTAATATTGAAGTTGCATTTAAGCTTCAATGCCTGTATAACTTTACAGCTGGCCTGCATGGCTATGCCATGGTGATTTTCAAAATGGCCACCAAAAAAAGGCGGGAAAATTCAACATTGTCCAATTTCAATGAAATTTGGTTTCCAAATAGATATCGATATTGCAATTTCAAAACCTGTGTTGAAAATTGTTCGTTGACCGCCATTTTAAAATGGCCGCCACAAAAGGCGGGAAAATTCAACGTCCGATTTTAATGAAATTTGGTTTCAAAATAGGTTTTTGATGTTGCATCTTCAAAACTGATGTTAAAAATTGTTGGTTAACCGCCATTTTCAAAATGGCCGCCAAAAAAGGCGGGAAAATTCAACATTGTCCAATTTCAATGAAATTTGGTTTCCAAATAGATATTGATATTGCGACTTCAAAACCTGTGTTGAAAATTGTTCGTTGACCGCCATTTAAAAATGGCTACCACAAAAGGCGGGAAAATTCAACGTCCGATTTTAATGAAATTTGGTTTCCAAATAGGTTTTGATGTTGCATCTTCAAAACTGATGTTAAAAATTGTTCGTTGACCACCATTTTCAAAATGGCCGCTAAAAAGGCGGGAAAATTCAATATTGTCTTGATTTCAATGAAATTTGGTTTCTAAATAGGTATTGATGTCGCAACTTTAAAACTAATGTTAAAAATTATTTGTTGACTGCCATTTTCAAAATGGCCACCAAAACAGGCGAGAAATTTCAGCATTGTCCTATTTCAATGAATTTTTTTTTGTCCAAATAGATATTGATGTTGCGACTTCAAACCTGATGTTGAAAATTGTTGGATGGCCGCCATTTACAAAATGACGTCTCGATTTCAAAACTGGTGTCAAAAGTGGTCCTTAGCAAGAACGTTTTTTGTCAAAAAAGCCCAACATAGAAATGTAGTGAAACATGATCAAACTTTAAATACTGTTCAAGATATTGGTGGTGTTCGAGGTACTTAAGTTTGAGACTGAAGATCAACTGTATAACTTACAATGTTACCATGATTGTGGCATCTGAAAGCCAGGTGAGCGATACAGGCTCCTGAGAGCCTCTAGTTTTAAATGTGGATTTATAACCTTATACAACATTCGTTTTTATTGGCAAAGGCTTTTGAAAGGTAACTTTGATTCGTGATTTGAGTTTGTCATGAGGAAGCGTGGTAAAGAGGGTGGAACTTTAGATCAAAATGTTTTGAGAAAATGTATTTTAGAAAATGAGCGGGATTTAAGATTTTCCATTAAATCCTTCTATTTTTAAGCATTCACGTGTTATTTATGTCACTTTGAGCATATATTGTTTCACAGTATGCTTGATGCCTGTCTTTGACTGTAGACAATACCTTAATTGGTCCAATAGACAGTTCATTAGTTGAGGAAAATAAAGATCCAGCGATGTATCTTTCTTTGTATGGATTTTAGTGTAATTTTGGTATCATATTTAAGTATGGCAGGTCTTCATTGATATTTTTAGTTCTAAGATTCAAAGAGGACACGAATGACATGCGATTGGTAAGGATTTCATCTTTGTCAAATGAAACTCTTTTGTGTGTAGAACTACCAGGTGTATTGTGTTCANAACACACACACACACACACACACACACACACACACA
Organism: Modiolus philippinarum; assembly: GCA_002080025.1. Classification (NCBI taxonomy): domain Eukaryota; kingdom Metazoa; phylum Mollusca; class Bivalvia; order Mytilida; family Modiolidae; genus Modiolus; species Modiolus philippinarum. The sequence continues at coordinate 15,912 of MJUU01061537.1, read as the reverse complement.
TATATATATATATATATATATATATATATATAGCTGTGCACACTCAATGCGAGATAGGGTGACCTTGAATACAGAATAAGTCAAAGTATGAACGCATTACCGCATCAAAGTGAAAGGATGTGCATTGAGAATGAGTTAAATTTAAACAATCTAAATGGCACCAGGGTGCACAAGCCGTGTTGCAACTTCAAATACTATGCGAATAAGTTAATATTTAAAATTGTCTATTTATTCGAGACTTCCGTCATGGGAGCTCTTTTGTATTTGAAAGCGGAAATGAATACCATGGTACATCTTGTGGTAGAGTGGGATAGAACTGCATAACTGACAATTAAATACAGAAATGTCAACATTTCTGCGCATGTGCGTAGTGAAATGGCGCTTTAAAATTTGAAGAGACTTTTCACAGTAATTTTCCAGGAAATACATGTGCAAAGGAATAGACCAGTATTGGAATCATCATAATATCCTTCAGGAGGAGATATTACAGTCATAAATTTGTTTTGCTTTCCTTGGGATTTCGGCCAAGGATGAAGACAATAATCTCCATTTTTTGCACTGGATACACAAATTAAACTAATGCCTATACAAACAATGTTACACCACTAGATTTGCAAAATGTTCTACAAAACCTATTTCTAAGCTGTTAACCTCCATCGTGACAGCTGCAAAAGAGGGTCTTCAAATATATTTTTATACTTGCTTTTCAACAAGCGGTACTAACGAAAAATGAATGTTGAAAAACTAAAGATGTACTTGACATCTTGAACTCTTGATCATTTTCACACTTTGTAACAGCTTTTAAAGTTTTGACTTCTCTGCACTTATATACTACTATTTCTCATGAATAACTTAAATTTTGACTGAAAGACTTAATTCATAGATGTTTCTCCCGTAAGAGCGGTGAACAGAGATATAAGTACATCGTTATTGGTAGAGAACCAGCACACTTTGTGAAATACGACAGCGAATACAGAGGAAGAAGCGATTCAATGCTAGAGTTTATAAAACACAATATATTTGTAAATTTGGAGGACTTGTTTTTAACAGACTAAAGAAATTCCAGTGGTCTCTTTCAGCTGATATAATCCTCCACTCAACAAAGGCTGAACAAATTGAAGGGTTTTTCAAACTCAAGGTAAAAATAAGCCCAATCGTATGATTTCAGCTCCCGTTATATAGATAATACTTTGTCACTAAACAACCCTAGCTTTGGCGATTTCCCTGATCTTATCTAACCAAAAGAGCTCAAAGTTAAATATACCACAACACTTTCACAGCTGCCTTATTCCTTGACCATCATCTGGACATTGACAACAGACCACTGGGCCAATACCTCTGCTGGTGGATTGTGAGTCCCCAAGAGTATTCACCAACCCAGCAGCCAGTACTTCGGTGCTGACTCGAAAACCGATAGCATTTGAAAACATGCAATATCTAAATTAGAGAAATTTTTGTTCAAAACTAAGGAGTATCTCCCTCTTTGTCAGGTTTGAAACATATTGCGGTTGATAGATTTCCAGATGTTTGATTTTATCTGCACTGAAGAGACATAAGTTGTCGAAATGCACATATGCAGAAACTAAATTCACAATAACTTCGGTATTTTGTTATTTAAAACTAGGCTGTATCACAAACGCGATTACTTCACTTTTCCAATAGTCAACTTCCCTTTCCTTTTTAGCAGCATTCAAACAGCACCAGCATATGGAGCTTATTTCTCAAAACTTATTCGCTCCTCAAAGGTATGTGTTCCATACAGTAACTCCTTTGATAGAGTCTGGTCGTTTACAAATATATTACTTAAACAAGGTTACGTTACCAATAACATGAAGTCATCAATGCACAAGTTTAGCAGTCGACATCACAGTCTTCTGGACCACTATGGAATATTTGTTATAAAGAGGCTGCCATGCATTATTCTTGTAAATTATGGATGAATTTGCTCTAGCAGGTTTTCAGAGGAAATAATCAAAAGATGATTTTCTCATTTTCTAAAATGTTAAATTAATATTCCATGCTGTCAGCCATGGGTTCTAGTGCTGCTGATGAGGAATTAATTTCCGAAATGGCCATACAGCTCATTAAAATTATTGCAGTTGGAGTTAACATATGTGTTATGATCTCATGTTCATTTACTCCATATCCTTTCGTGAAATATTGTCTTTTTGTCTATAAGACTCATATGAACAATAATTGTAAAGAAACCATCCATACATCATTCCAGTACGTATTGGTCAAATATACTTGAAACGTTTCATGATTTTTGTCTCAGTTTGGTGTAAGGTTAAACTATGTTCCTCACTTGCAGTCATCCTTTTTAGTGGATCACAGAGAAATGAGAGTTTTGTTGCAAAAGACCTTCCATACATTTTGCCTGTAAGGTTTGGTTGAATATGCTTCTCTGGTTTCAGAGATGATCAAACTATGATTTTCCGTAAGGGTCTAGTGTTCAGCTATGTATCACGCTGGCGTCCACGTATATTTTTGTCGTATCCAAAATAAATAAGCACACTTCGTAAAGGACCTTCTTTATATTATTCCAATACAGTTTGGTAAAATTTGATTTTAGCAGATTAATGAAAACAAGAGGCTCTCAACAGCTTGAATCGCTAATCTGGACCCTGGCTAACACATGCAGTCTTTGTTAAAGGATCTAAATTAAACTATGGTTACACTTTGCCTGGGGTGTTCTCAGATCTTCTCAGAGGACAAGACCCTTTAACGTCTTTCAGTTGGGTCCAACTAGGGGATTATCAAAGAACTATGGTGGCCTAGGTTGGTTCCAATTGGCTAAGCAGCTGCAGGGAAGATCTTTGAATTCATTTTCATATAGGATCCAATGTTAAATTATGCATACTGCCGGCATCTTTATATATAGCACGGACATACAAGTAAAAACACCTTTTTTGCATGGGACCGCCGAAATACTATTCTGGCCAAGTTTAGTTCCAATTGGCTCAGCAGTTTCAGAAGAGGGGATCGTGGAATGTGTTTCCCATAGGGTCCAATTTTAAAACTACTAGTCTGTTCCACGATGGCGGCCTGTCTGGATATAGCATGGACGTTAAAAGATCTTTTTTGCAGGGGACCACCCAAGGACTATTACGGCAAAGTTTGGTTCCCAATAGCTTAGCAATTTCAGAGGAGAAGATCTTTAAATGTGTTTTCGCATAGGATCTAATTTTAAAATTATGTTCCCGGCTGGCGGCCATCTTGGATATAGCAAGGACCTAAAAACAACAGTTTGCTGGGGACTATCTAAAGACAATTGGCTATAGACAGGTGAGCTTATGATGTTTTCCGACCGGGCCATATTTTAAACTGATCGATCGGAATGACGTACATGAGTACTTTTTGTAAAGGAGTTTCCATACATCTTTCCAATCATGTTTGGTCAAATTTATATCAGTAATATGATAAAACGTAATATGCACAGCTACATGTGGTGCTTGCTACATCATTAAGTTCTGCTGAGTAGTATCAAAGGAGTCGTGCTGAAAAACTTTCTGATGAATAGACAGACAAGCATGACAGAAAGTTGATTAACCTATTCAACGGTCATTGTTACTTTGTCCAAGAACTGAAAAAAATATCAATGCAAGATAAACGAGAGTATGCCATTAAGATGAGACACATTTACAAGACTATTTAGGTTAATGTCACTGCTCACTCAAGTCGATAATAGTGATTAAAATGTGACCAAGCAAAATAGAATCTTTAATACCAATGAATTCCCCCACCGTTGCCTGCTAACACATGATTCGGAAAGATTTATCATGGGGACACTATACTTATGTTCATTGTCCTTCATTGTCATCATTGCTGTGTTTATCAAGCGACCCTCTATGCATTTCTTCATAGTTTTTTCTGTGGGAATAATTTCAATTCCTTTTGTTAAATCTCTCTATCAAATAACTAAATACCGAAGTTACTGTGAATTTTGACTCTGCATATGCGCATTTCGACACCAATTAATGTTTCCAAGAGAAACTAGAAGATTTTAGAACCATAATTATAAGAACCCAGAGGTACAACCAAGAAGTTGATCTTGTGATAAAAGACATTTAAACAGTAACCACTTTTGATTTCTTAATTATTATTGATTTTTTAAAAGTAGTTAAATTTCCCATTTCCCACATTTTTGTGATTTCCAACTTCCCTATTTTTTTACATCAATTTTCCCATTTCCCTAAATTATTGACCCCTTTTTCACATTTCCCAAATCAGTGTCACCCCCTCTCAAGTGATAATAAGTATTCAATGGTATCAAATACCAACTCATCAAGCTGTAATGATCAGGCCCCTTGCTCCATTATCATCAACGCCCCCGAGCAAAATAAATCATCCAAAACCTAACCTGGGTATACCACCAATAGCTATATGACCATCATCTGTAAATAAAGATAGTAGTACTGTGAAAAATAGTTGCCAGAGAGACCAAAATAACTCGTCACACATCAACAGTGTTATTGCAGACCTAGAGTCAATACGAGTTTCAAATAATACACCATCAATTACAGAAATAAGTAATACATCAAATTTATCTAAGGGTTATATAGCACACAACATGACCTTCCTATAATTTTCAGAGTATACATAATAAAAAGACTGAACTTTATAACATCATTTCATGTACCGAACCAGATATCATTATTGATAATGAGACACATCTAGATCCAGATTTCTGGATTCCGAAATACTACCTTATGGAATACCAAGCGAGCATAAAAACAAAATATATCGAAATGATAGGAAAACTTTGATTGACAAAGAAGGGGTGGAGCAGCCATACTTGTAAAGCCGGGCTATAATTGTGAAGATTGTCCAGATCTTGATTCAACTTGTGAATTTAAGTGGGTTAGTACATCAACTCCTAAAAAGGACAACATATTGATAGGATCTTTTTAAAGAGAACCAAAATCATCACTCTATGCATTATAACAACTTGAGCTGTTTATTTCGAAAATATCAAATGATAGTAAATATAAAAACAATAAGATATTTATTCGAGGAGACTTTAATTTAGATGATATAAATTGGGACAACAGTTGTAAGGTACAAGGAGCAAGATATTTTGTGATAAGCTTATATCTACTTTAAACTGCTTTGCATTAGAACAGGTCAATACTTTACCAACCAGACAAAACAAACACTAGAGTTATTTATTACTTCACATGCCATATTAATAGAGAAAATATATACTTGTCCACCTATTAAATGACTGACCATGATATATTAGCCATCGGAGCTAAATTCAAACCAACAAAA
>MJUU01061537.1:0-10356 GCA_002080025.1 Modiolus philippinarum | reverse complement strand
ATATTTTGTGATAAGCTTATATCTACTTTAAACTGCTTTGGATTAGAACAGGTCAATACTTTACCAACCAGACAAAACGAACACTCGAGTTATTTATCACTTCACATGCCATATTAATAGAGAAAATATATACTTGTCCACCTATTATATGACTGACCATGATATATAAGCCATCAGAGCTAAATTCAAATCAACAAAATCCACAAAAAACAAGAGAATCGTACATAATTATCGAAAAGCAAATTGGGACATGATGCAGATTTTTGCAATAAATTATTATCAGAAAAGACTGGAGCAACCCAAAATTTATGGAACAACTTTAAGGATGCTATCTTCAAGACCAAGACCACGGACAAATGTATTCCAAAAAAGACTACAAAAAAGACGAGATGTACCTTGGATGACAAAGGAAATCAGAAGAATGATAAGGAAGAAAAATAGAATGTACAAACAGGCATAGGAACATGGAAAAAATAGTGCAAAGTCAACATCATTTAAGAACTTCAGGAAAGTAGTACGTAATAAGCTGCATTCTTCATACCATAACTACTTAAACACTCTTTTAGACCCAGAAGAAGACACGTCATCGAAAAACTTCTGGAAATATATCACAATAAGGAAACAGGACACAATTGGAATTGGAACACTGAAGGCAAATTGTAAGATAGTAGAAACCCAACATGCTCAACGACCAGTTCACTTCATTATTTACTTTGGAAGATACAAGCAACATTCCAGAAAAAGGTCAATCACGATTCCATCCCATGGATAAAATCAACATTACCATCAATGGAGTTGAAAAATAGATACAAAGGCTAAAGGAGAAAAAAGCAAGTTGGCCAGATAAAATTCCAATCACTTTCCTCAATCATACATCTGATATCATAGTATCCGGTACTATCATACTTATTCCAACATTCGCTAGATACAGGAAACATCCCATCTGATTGGAAAAATGCCAACGTTGTACCAATATATAAAAAGGCAATAGAACTACTGGGAGAACTACCGTCCAGAGTCTCACATTATTGTTTCACAAATTATGAACCACCTAGACAACAACAATATCTTACATGACAACCAACATGGATTTAGAGCTTAACGATTTTTTTCTGAAACCCAGCTACTTAAGACGACTGATGGCATAGCCAAATACCTCAACCAAGGAAAACAAGTAAATATGGAAATCTAAGACTTCGCTAAAGCATTTGATAAAGTGCCACACTCAAGACTATCAAACAAGCTTAATTATTATGGAATACAAGGCACAACTCAGAGGTGGATTAACAACTTCCTATGCAACATACAACAACAAGTGGTAGTAGACAATGCAACATCCAGAACAACCCCTGTAACATCTGGTGTTCCGCAAGGTACCGTACTGGGTCCTACATTATTTCTAATCTTCATCAACGACATTGCAGATGAAATTAATTCCATAAGAAGACTGTTTGCAGACGACCGTGTAATATACCGACCAATATTACGATCAATAGACCACAAACAGCTACAAAATAACCTGGACACATTAGTTAACTGTAGTAAGACCTGGCAAATGGAATTTAACGTTAAGAAATGTGCCATTATGCAGTTTACACATCTACTGCAAAAAAAAAACAGTACAACTACACCATGAAGGGAGAGGCTCTAGAGGTAGTACACCATCACCCATACCTAGGAGTAGAACATAGCGACGCCATAAAATACAACCTTCACATTGACACCATCTGCAAGAAAGCATCCAGTACTCTTGGCTTCATCAAACGGAACTTGCGACACTGTCCACCAAAAGTAAAGGAAAGAGCATATCAATCTCTAATAAGACCCAAGGTTGAATATGCATCACCGATTTGGAATCCACAACAGAAAACCCAAATAAAACAACTAGAGCAAATACAACGAAATACTGTAAGATTTGTAAACAACAAGCCATTCAATCCGGAAACAACCTGAAAGCGTAACGTCAATGCTAAAAGACTTGAAATGGAAAACCTTAGAACATAGAAGAGCCAATGCAGATGTCATACTTATACAGCTCATTAAAATTATTGCAGTTGGAGTTAACATATGTGTTATGGTCTCATGTTCATTTACCCCATATCCTTTCGTAAAATATTATGTACAAAGTTATTAACCAACTGGTTGCTATACCAAGTATATAGCATCCTCCACTAGCTTCACTTCGCTCAACAAGAAACAGTAACTCACTCAAATTTTACCGTACCACTGTAGAATTAATGCCTACCAACACTCTTCCTTCCCAAGGACAGTCATTTTTGGAACTCGATACCCGAACCCATTGTACTGCTAGCTGCCATCACTGGGGGATTTTAAAGCCGCTATTCGGAACCAGTGACAGAGGGCACCTCTTTCAACAACTGAATATTTCCAACCTGTACAGTGTAAATACATGTTAAATTCTTCATTTTAGAATTTTTACGCCATTTCACTACATACATGTACATGTACATAGTAATTCCTCATTAGTAGATGTGGCAATTGTTTTAATAGATTTTGAAAGGCGAGGTACAATACAGGGAACTTGAGTTTAAAAAGTTTGCCGTTTGCTAATTGATACTAGTTCCCCCTCGGTTGAATGTTTTGATTTCTTTGTGTAATCAGCGAGAAACTGGAAACGCAAAAGTCTAGTACATATTACTCACTGTTACCCACAGCAAAACTTGGGTTTACAATTATTTGTAAAAATCATCATATCTGTTTTTGAATCGACTTATTTTATTTTCCTAAATATATCATCTCCTAATAATTTTTTTATCCATTTGTATCCATGTGTCTTCATAAATTTTAGAATTTCTTTTCGATGATGATCCGTTTCAATTGTAAAAACATCTATATCGAGAGCTTTCCAATCAATGGAATTCAAAATCACCAGTTCAGCTCCTTCAACATCTAATGAAAAATAATCTATTCGTGTCTGACCAATTTTTTTCAGTAATGTCTGAAGTGAATGGCATTTAACGGTGACTTCTTCTTTGGTGTGTCGCCATGTGTCTTCATTCCCATATAATTTTGAGTTCTTTTCAATTCGTTTTTTGTGAGACTCTGGAGTTAACTTTTTAGCACTAGTTAATGCGCCACCTATAATGAATGTCATGTTATGTAAATTATCACTGATGCAAGCATTCATCATAAAACATTTCCGGTCTCTTTTCACCATTAATTCGTACGTATAGGGGTTTGCTTCAACAAGTAAACCCGACCATCCACGTTTCATTTCAAGAAACAACGTATTTGAATATGTTTCACCATCATAACCTCCTATTTCAACAAAAAATCCTTTGCTTTTCTGTTTAAATAACTGATCTATGTATTGATCTTGACCGTATTGGGACCATGATATTAAGCCCTTTTTTGTTCCATTCGGCGCTTTTAATTTGTAGTTGCCTTTTCCATTATGAATTGATGCATTCATAATAACTATTTTCGCTACATTTACTCCATCATCAGTTGGTGATTTAAAAATGCATAGCCGGTAAAAACTTATTAAGATTACACATCCACAGACTCCACCCACTGTAAACACAGCTCTCCTCATACTAATGCACTAGCTAAAACATGCTCTGAAAGTAGATACAAAAATGAATCAGTGAAAAGAATACATAGAAATTTTATTTTTCTATTTTCTGGTCAATTCGATTATTTGTTTACTAGTAAAGTCGGTCTTTCGTTATGAAAATCCGCTTGCTGAAATAATGAAAATGGCGATTTTGCCCTGCCATCGTTACATTTGTTGTTCATGTATCAGAGATGCACATGGCAGAATAATATTACATACTGAATTTGGTCATTTGAATGCATAGTTATGTTCAAATGGTGAATTTTATGCCCAATTAAATCTACGGTTTCCAGGGTAGGAAGTTTTTGTTGTACAAATATAAGAAATGGGCATATGGTACTTGGATCTTAAATTTCAATAATCACTACGAAATACGTGAAATATGGTTACTAAGGACAGCTCTCATCCTGGTTTTTAAGATGTTGTTAAAAATGCCAGACTCTGAATATAAAAATCCAGAAAATCTATGATGTAACTTTCATTCTTTATGTAATAGGGGAATAGGTAGGATATTCTGCATGAATCGTTAAAGCTTGGGTTTTTAGGAACTGAAGATTTTACACATGTACTGGTCTCTCATTGATGCTGCCGATGTGAATGTATAACCGTTAAGTTTTAGGGTTATTTTATGAATGTATGATTGTTGTCGGTAATTGGGTATAAAGTACAAACCAGCGTATAACTATTTACATTTAATACGTGTAGCAAAACATAGAATCAACTTCAAAAGTTGCACAATAAAGTACATATAAAACAGATTGAATGATACGATACCGCGAGCCCCTGAGGGACCAAAATGTCCATTTGACGTTAATTGCCAAAATTGATGTGATAGTCAGTAATTTTATGGGTTTTTATTATTTTGTTAATTACTTAAATTATTTGCAGATCTACTTTATTAATGTGTAATTATTTATTTTTGTAGTTAATTACAGAGTTGTCATTGACTTATTTATTATGTGGACTTAGTATTTTTATGACTATGAAGACTTTGGACATATTTGACATTTAACAGTATTCTCAGCACTTTGATTTATTCTATTACCTATATCTGGTTTCATGCTTGACAAAGCATAACACTTTCTTTTGTTCTTATTGGTTATTCCTTTTAGGCGGTAAATTTCTATGTTTAAACACTCCTGATTTATCACTTTAAATGGCTAGATGTGAAATATTTTTGTTATAACACTATCTGGAATTTATACTTATTCTTGGAGAAATATTCTATACTTAAGGTCAGTTACTATTATTTCTAGCAGCATATACTTTCCAAAGTCCATATTAACATTTTACCTGGTATGAAAGTTGGTTTTGAAAGGTTTTGAATGAGAGAGTAACTTTTTGTAAATATTGAGTTATTCAGATTATAAATTTGAGTAAACCTTATTAATTAAAGCTTACATTAAATAAAGCTTATAATAGTCTGAAGCTATTTATATGTTAAATAAGAGATAAATAAATATGATGTAAATAAACTAAATAATGATGGATGAGAGTTTGGTAAGAATGAGACAAATAATGAATTTCCGGTAAACTTTGAAATAAAGTTAAACTGATTGTTTTATTTAAAACCTTAGCTTTTAATATATGTCCACATATAGTTTTGTCGGAGATTATAATCAACCCTTTTTGTTGTACAGGATTATAATCATATAGAGGCCACCATGTGACAGTTAGTAAACAACTGATGTCCACAGTACCTTTACACCTCATGTGAGGTAAGCATTGGTGTTTTTGATTAGCATTGTTTTGCTCAGCTTTTTGCTTACCTTAGCTTATATTTTGCTTAGCTTATAGTTTTATCTTTAGTTTGCTTGCTTAATGCTTCGCTTGTTATTTTTAAGCTAATTGTATTTATATTGACACTTGTAGACAAGTATGTTATTTTTATACTTGTGACACATTTATATAATTGTACATATGGATTAAGTGTCATTGCATTTCATGGTTTTACATCAATATTGAATACTGATGAAATAGAAAACCGAAGATATATTTTATATTTTTACAAATTGTTATACATTCACACCTGCAATGATTATATATTTATTACAATAAGCTTTATTGTAATTATCACGATTTTAAGATGTACCGAAGGAATAAGTCACACTCAAAATGGTCAAGTAGTAATATTTTGACAAGAATGTAATTTGAGTTATTCCCCTTTGGATAGTAATTTGTTTACTTATGTTGTATTATTGTATTGTAGGGTATCATATGCAGTAAAAAAAATATATCCAAAGAATCGATGCAACTTTATAATAAGAGAAGATACAAGATATAATATGAGAAAAAGTGTAAATTTTTCTTTATTCTTCAAGCGATAAATATCTTGGTTAATACACGATAGCGTACAAGAAGCTTTGTGCTTAATTTTTCTTCTGTAGTGCGACAGTATAGGCTCATTGGGCTAATCGGCAGATAAGCGGCGAGCACTCCTTGCCCAATCTTTCTAAAGTACGTTTTGTCTCATTCTTTCCTTTTTCAATAAAGTAGTCTTGGAGTTAGTTGTCTATCTCTATTGGTACATGATATAGAAAGGGGTTTATGTATCCATAAACCGATTTAACCCTAAAACTAACCTAGTGATTTTCCTTGTGCAGTTCCCTTGTTGATTGTGACCTGTGGTTGTAATTTTCTACCATTTTAGGAGTTTTCTTTTCTATTCTTTATTTGATAATATGATTTTTGTGATAGTATCTCATTTTAGAATGAAAAATACCAGTTGTCATTCGTATGTGAAACAGGAACACTCTTTGAACTATTAGTCTCAATATTTTTTCCCATTTTTTAAGATAGAAAGTTCGGACTTTACAAGCGAGTGCCTCTTTTATCATAAATTTCATCGTACTTGAATTTTCTTTTCGATTATTTATATGTAAAGTACCAGTTGCTGAAATATGTCATTTGTATGATTTACATCATTTATCTGAATCACTATTATCGTATTATTTTCACTACAGGACATTCAAGTTTTGAATATCACATCTGCATTAAAACAGATGTTAAAATTGTTGAAATTAGTTTTTTTTTAAATATTTCATATGATACTATGTTGTACATTTCTATTTTTGTAGTATCTTCATCTTTGTCGATTTTGTATGTGAGTCAATCTTGGCAAGCAACGATGGTAAAATGGCAATATTTAGCAAATAGAACAACTACTTTATTGTTGATCTTCATCTTGGCGAAAAGGGGAAAGGGTAGGCACTGTACAACTTATCGCACTGAAGCTTCACTACCAAACTATAGCAAAAATACACGAGCCGAGAAATATTTGACGAAAATCTTCCCGGCATAAGTACGCAAGGACGAAAGGGGCATAACTATAGCCTTTTAAGGTTCTATCAATATTATTCATCTATAAAACTTACCGTTACTCAAATTGACCATTTTTTGCATGTTGCCGCAATAGTAACACGATAAAAACTCTTATTCTGCTGAATAATTTTGACTAGTTATATTACTTTGGCCACAAAATTCAAGTTTTTCTATTGTGCTGCCATCATGTGTAAAAAGATATATCTTGATAACATGTGACCTTATGCGTGTCCTGTCCATGCGGAAGTTTAGTCAGTGACAACTGCTATAGGCTAATTATGTACAATACAAATACAAATACTCTATTAACCAAATTAGGGTCCCAGGAGGACATGATGCAATCATATATTATTATTCATACAAATAACTATACATAAGACAAAATTTAACATACATATAAAAAAGAAAGGAAATGGGGTAAATGTCAAGGAGACAACATCCCATCTCCAGTGTAAAACGACAAAAAGCATCTAGGATTCATCGTACGGTCTTCGTACGGTCTTCAACAAAATGAGGAACCTCACACCATAACAAGCCCTAAATTGCCCTGAAAAAAAAGTGAATAAATCAATGTAAACATACCACACCAATGTCCCGAATATCAAGAAACTAAAATTTTATAAGAAGACAAGGACAAGCCAATGACCAACATATTCCTGACTTTGGACAGGCGCAAAAATTGCGATGGAGTTAAACTCGTTTTCTTGGATTCTTGGTGAATGGCTTAAAATTAATACACAAAAAGACTCACAATAAAAATCAAACTAGAAAAAAGTTCAACTTAATACGAGTACCTTTACAATGAAGTACATAAAACATGAAAAAAATACACACGGGTACTGTCCTGACAAATGCTCGCAGTTACTGACAGCTACCTAAGGACATAATTTCCGTTGACTATTCATATGAAACTTCAATTGAAATATTCTAAACAACATCATCAATTATGAAAGCAGAACATGATATTGTGCAATGCCAAATACTGTTAGTTATAATTTCGAGTATGTTGATTTTATTGTAAGCGGTTACTTTTCAATTAATGTTGTTAGTTTCCATTGTTGTTGTTAGTTTTGTTTTGATTGACGTCTTTTTTGCCACTTTCGCCCATAGTACAAACTGATATGTCCTTCATTAGGGAAAACACAAGATCGCCACCCATAGTGCAAACTTACACGCCTTTCATCAGGGAAAACACGGGATCGCCACCCATAGTACAAACTTATACGCTCTTCATCAGGGAAAACACGAGATCGCCAACCATAGTACAAACCTATATGTCCTTCATCGGGGAAAACACAAGATCGCCACCCATAGTACAAACTTATATGCCCTTCATCAGGGAAAACACGGGATCGCCACCCATAGTACAAACTTATATGCCCTTCATCAGGGAAAACACGGGATCGTCACCCATAGTACAAACTTATACGCCCTTCATCAGGGAAAACACAAGATCGCCACCCATAGTACAAACTTATACGCCCTTCATCAGGGAAAACACAAGATCGCCACCCATAGTACAAACTTATATGTCCTTCATCAGGGAAAACACTGGATCGCCTCCCATAGTACAAACTTATATGTCCTTCATCAGGGAAAACACGGGATTGCCACCCATAGTACAAACTTATACGCCCTTCATCAGGGAAAACACGAGATCGCCAGCCATAGTACAAACTTATATGTCATTCATTAGGGAAAACACAAGAACCAGTATTTGATGTATCATCGATTTGGAAAATGGTTTAGGGTAGTCGCAACCTTTGAATAGAAAAAATATTCATACTATGTTCAGAATTAGTAGAACTTTATGAAAGGTTGACAATATTATGAATTGGGTAATTTTAAAATATTACTCAACAGAATTGTCAAAAGCCAAAATCCAAGAAGCAAATAGACAAAGCATGTGCAAACCACCGGAAAAATTATCAACCGCAATGTCCCTCACTTGGTTCATGCGTTTCAAAGAAATGGTGGGTTAAACCGTTTCTTTTTTTGTTTTTTGTTTTTTTTTGTTTTTGTTTTGCCGCGCCAAACCTCCTGCCCTTCTATTGCTGTAGTGTCCGATAGTAACTCAACACCATTTGCTATTGAAAGATCGTAGACGGTAAAACAGTAATATTCATTCCAGTATTAAGTAAAAACTGAATCTTGAATCACAGTTCGGACCGAAACTTTAATTTTTTCCATAATGGATTGATATTAATTACAAATTTGGTGGAAATGTCCAGTTTCTGGGTTTTTCATAGGCTTTGTATAGAAACAACTAGTCTTGAAAATTGAGTGAAGGAGTAATGCCACTTTCTTGAAATTTTGTCTCAAAGATACATACTTTTAGAACTTAACGTAAAATGTGGTTGTTCAATGGCAAGATATTGTATGGAAAAAGACAGAGGAGTCCGCATATCTGACAAGATTTCAGAAATCAACGCTGGGAACTACCTTATATACACATGTTTCTTCGTTTTGGGCACCTAGTAGTCCTGGCTTTATGGAGTTTATGTCGTTCGTTCTTTTCTTCAGTTTTGTTAAGTAATTTGTTATGCTTGTTCAGCAATATTAGTTGACAATGATTATTTTATCCCTGTGTAGTAATGCTGGGTTGTTTTAATGTTTCATTATTGCTTGCAAAAGCAGAACAGTTGCTAAGCCAAAAAGGATGTTTGCAGAGAATGAATGCCATAACGTTCTAAAAAAGGGTAGTTATATGTCTGCTAAGTCAAATACTGGAAAAAAACAAAATATTACATTTTTTTTATCTGAATCAGGATGCACATTTGCTTTATAGGTTGTTGTTGTTCGATAGTATTTTCAAAAAGCATTTTCAACTCCCATTTTGTAACTAGTGTAAAATGATGTGATATTGAAATAAAGTAACTCAATAAATAACACGTAAACAAGGAAGTTAAACTACTGTGAAAGTACTATTGTTCGTGGGGTTCCAATTTTCGTGGATTTCGTGGTTCGTCAAAACCACGAAATTAAGTTCCCAACGAAATACATTTTCCCTAGAGTTTTAATACAGAAAATTCGAAAACACGAATTTAGGTACCCACGAAATAGTGATTTTTATTAAAACCACGAAAATTGATGTCCACGAATAAAAGTACTTTCACAGTATATTATTATATAGATTGCGGTGAAAGATTGAAATTTCTCAGTGAAATAAAAGCGATAATTAACTGTGAAATAATTTTCCATAATTTCACTCTAGGAAGTGACGTCACAATAGACGTTGTCAACGTTGTTGTTAAGTAAACGTCGCAGCGGATTAACATAGAAAACGTAGTTCATGCAATGAATCTTATATTAAACCGCTATATTTAATGTGAGAAGGTCTATATAATAAAAACAATAATTAATCCGAGATTCTGATTATCGAAAATATTCAACTCATGATCGAAAAACGATGTAATTCACTCATGCGCTGTGCGCATTCGTGAATTACTGCGTTATTC
>MJUU01061536.1:6373-19268 GCA_002080025.1 Modiolus philippinarum | reverse complement strand
AATATAATATCCATTTGTAATGTGTGTTTAAATATAAAAACCAGGTTTGTTTTCTATAACTTAAATATGCAAAAACAGGTATTTAAGTGACTTTACACACATAAATACTTACCTCCGGGTCTAATTTGATAGCCTTTTGAAAATCTGTCTGATCACTGGATCCTGATACTACATCTGGCTACAACAAATATAAAACATTCAAAATTGAGATAAGTATACCAATATTTAAATTCAAATAGGGTGAGAACCTTCAGCATAGCTTATATCTGCAATTCTAATGATATAGAATAATTAGAAACAGAATGGTTATCTCCCTGTACCAAGGTAGTTATAAATGGTAAATGGAGATAATTTTAATCAGCATATCAATAATCACTTTTTGATATTGAAATTAAAATTAACTCCACTTTGACCATATATAACTAACTTGGTACAGATAACTGACAAATGTTTCTCCTTGCAACACATACTTGACTACTTAAATAGACGATACAGAGTTAGGGTTCAGCATTTGTATTTAAATATTTCAAAAATGTTTTCATCTGATATAACACAATTTTCAAGCACATCTGTTTTCTGAAATTTTGTATCTGGTTTATGAATTTTTTTAATGAATTCATTATATATCATTCATCATTTCAGTATTACTGTAGCAACATGAAATTAAAGCTTGTACTTTTACAATATTAAAATCTATAAAATTCAGTATACTAATAAGGAGTTTATCTGCAATTTGTATGAATTTCCTTTGATCTGCATTGCCTGGTATTTTCAGTATCACTGAGAAGGCCGTGGTATAGAAAACCAGAGGCTACCTGGAGCCTATATCGCTCACCTGGCTTTCAGTTGCCACAATCAAGCTAACATTGTAAATTATACAGTTGAACTTCAGTCTCTCAAACTTTGGTAGAGCAAACACCACCATTAACTTGGACTCTATTTTAAGTCTGATCATGTTTTACTGTACTTCTTTGTTGGGCTTTTTTGACAAATTGTCTTGCTAAGGACCATTTTCGACACCAGTCTTGAAGTCGAGACATCATTTGGTAAATGGCAGTCAACAACAATTATATCTTTAAGTTACGACATCAATATCTATTTGGAAACCAAATTTCATTGAAATCGGACAATGTTGAATTTTCCCACCTTTTTGGCGGCCATTTTGAAAATGGCAGTCAACAAACAATTTTCAACACTGGTTTTGCAGTACTGACATCAATATCCACTTGGAAACCATATTTCATTGAGATCAGACAATGTTGATTTGGCAGCCATTTTGAAAATGGCAGTCAACGAACAATTTTTAACATCAGTTTTGAAGTTGTTACATCAATACCTTTTTGGAAACCAAATTTCATTTAAATTGGACAATGTTGAATTTTCCCGCTTTTTTGATGGCCATTATGAAAAAGGCAGTCAACAAACAATTTTCAACACCGGTATTACAGTAGCAACATCATTATAAACTTGGAAACCAAATTTCATTGAATCAGACAATGTTGAATTTTCCCGCCTTTTATGGCGGCCATTTTGAAAATGGCGGACAACAAACAATTTTTAACATCAGTTTTGAAGTTGCTACATCAATACCTTTTTGGAAACCAAATTTCATTGAAATCGAACAATGTTGAATTTTCCCGCCTTTTTGGCGGCCATTTTGAAAATGGTGGTCAACGAAAAATTTTCAACACCGGTTTTGAAGTCGCAACATCAATATCTATTTGGAAACCAAATTTCATTGAAATCGGACAATGCTGAATTTTCCCGCCTTTTTTGGCAGCCATTTTGAAAAAATCAAAATAACAATAACCAATCAGTTACCTGACAGATCTTTCAAAATATATGCCTCACTAACCGTGTGACGGGTGTTGTATACAGAACAGGACATGCTTACCCTTCCGGAGCACCTGGTGTCACTCTGTTTTTTTGAGGGTTCACACTGTTAGTGCTTTAGTTTTTTTTGTGTTGTATATGTAGTGCTTTGTGTAGTGTGTTTTGTGGGCATGTGGTGTCTTTGTCTTCCATCTTCAGGTGTCCTTGCCTTTGCCTTGTTTCAAGACTTTGATTTATGTAATCTTGTGCTTTGTTCCTTCAGTATTCTACTGCAGTTGTTCACTACACATGTTCAATAAAGTATCATTCACTACACATGTTCAATAAAGTATCATTCACTACACATGTTCAATATAGTATCATTCACTACACATGTTCAATAAAGTACCATTCACTACACATGTTCAATAAAGTATCATTCACTACACATGTTCAATATAGTATCATTCACTTCACATGTTCAATATACTGTAGTATCATTCACTACACATGTTCTATAAAGTATCATTCACTACACATGTTCAATACAATATCATTCACTACACATGTTCAATACAATATCATTCACTACACATGTTCAATACAATATCATTCACTACACATGCTCAATACAATATCATTCACTACACATGTTCAATATAGTATCATTCACTACATATGTTCAATGTATAATTGAAAGTTCCTTTCAAACAATTATTGCAGTATGATAAACTGATTTACAAAAAACAAAACCATGACCAGGGATCGATATGTTTCAAGCCTGTACCTGGTGACGATGGCATAAAGAAAGGGGAACATTAGAGTTCAGTTATATTTCTGATGTTGATGACTATAATGAATTCTAATGATGTCTAACTCTATAACTATAGAAGGATTTCATGCACAGTACACATACTAACCCCTATTCCAAAATGATTAATTCCAAAGCTGTCTAATTCTACACCCATGGAAGGATTTCCGACACAGTAGACTTTACCCTGTATGTTTTGAGATTTAATATACTGAGCTGCTGCATGTGCTGTACATATCACATCTTCCTGTAAAAACAATTAAACCTGTTTGATTCTGTAAATATATAAGGGTACATGTATATGTTTATGGGAAAATGCATTTGTTAATAGGGTCTATAAGTATCTTTCCATTTTTGAACTTCATACATAAATTGTACCTGGAAGTTGAATTTTTTACAAAAATATACCATGTTTCAAACATAACTGAGAATGTCATAATTTTCAGATGACATGTCCAGGGTCACATGACCAGACTTACAGACCCTGTTAGGCATGTAATCTTCCATTAAAGTACTTCATGTCATGAGCTAAATTTTATTATGGTGGTTTACATTTTTGATTTACTTCTTTGGACTTTCAGTATTTTCTGTTTGTCATTCCAGAATATTTGTACATATATTTCAGTGAAATTTAATAAATATTAATATTCTTTATCTAATTTAAAACATTTGTCCTTTATCTGGTATTATAGATACTTATAAAAAAAAATCTAAAAATGTTCAAGAATAGTAAATAAATTGTTTAGAATCAAAAGTCAATGGCTACCATTTCTACAAAATAAATGTTGAAAAAGAGCTGTTGCCAGGCAGCCAGATACACCCCCTGTTTATTGAACCCTGAATCAATATGGAAAGTGCAAATTTACTTAGGTGTGGACATACATGTAATGCAGGTATGGACACAAGAGGACAAAATAATGAAATCCACAAGAAATAATTTTTCACAAGGGTTCCAATGAAAATATTCAATCGAAATAAGACAAACATGTAAGTTACTCTTTCTTGGCCTCTTTGACATTTTACACAAAAATTAAATGTGTAAAAGAATTTTCCTTACAACAATTTCAAAACAACTTTTTTAGAGGATCACAATGAAAATATAGAATCAATAACTGCATCGAGTGAGAAACAACATTTCTACACTAATGATAGTTAATTTTCAAATTTTTAAACATGAGGCTTGCCGAGCATTTAAAATATTTGAAAATGTAACTATCGAGAGTGTAGAAATGTCATTTCTAACGAGATACGGTTGTGGATTTTATTTCTCTAATGAATTCAAGGAGAATTTTGACAAAAAATTGATCCCCTTTTCTGACAATCTGAGATAAATGTGGTCTTTCAGCATGACGTCATCAGGCCTGGTCACCTTTTTTCATGGCATAACAGTGGTAAAAATTGGAAAAAGGCAAATGTATTTCATGTCATTATTGAATTTCAACCAATCACTTGCTTAAAACAACATTCTCTCAAGAGACGAGAAATAATTTCTCTCACTGTTCAGGAAAAGGGAAAACAGGTCAGAAATTAGAGAAAAAGTGTTTCTCTCTCACAGATTTATTTCACAATATCTACCCTTTGAATTATTTCTATGAAAAAAGTCCAACTCGAAAAAAATCATTGCAGAAGGAATCTATAGAAAGTTGAAGTTAAATTATATCCCCTTTCTGGTTTCGGATAATAATATTATTCCTTCATGCACATCTCCACATAGTTTCCTTCCTTTGTGCAAAGTTTCATCAAAATCCTCCAAGTGGTTTAAAAAGGAGTTATGCTTAAGTGGTAATCCGTGCAAATGGAACCAATGAAAAATCAAAGGCAAATTATCTCCCTTTCCTTGTTTTGCAAAATAATTCTATTCCTTCAAGTAGGTCTCCATATAGTGTCCTTCCTTTTGGTAAAGTTTCATAAAAATCCTGCATGTGGTATAAGAGAAGTTGCACTTACGAGGTAATCTGTGCAGGTGGCATTATTGAAAAGTAACTAGAGGCTCACATGAGCCTATATCGCTCACCTGGTGACTGGTTTTATTCATTGTCACCAATAGACCACCAATCCATACTATAAATCAGTTCACCAGATGTTACATTTTCATTCTTGGATGAGGTACAAACTAAAAATCACAAACTTTGGAAGGGATCACCCAAAGACAATTGCAACCAAGTTTGGTTCCAATTGGCTCAGTAGGTTCAGAGGAGAAGACATTTGAATGCATTTCCCATAGAGTCCCTATGTTAAACTAGGTTCCGTCCTGGTGGCCATCTTGAATGAGGTATGAACATAAAAATCACAAACTTTGAAGGGAAACATCTAAAGACTATTGTAACCAAGTTTGGTACCAATTGGCTCAGTGGGTTCAGACGAGAAGACATTTGAATGCATTTCCCATAGGGTCCTATATGTTAAACTGTGCTCCATGCTGGCAGCCATTTTGGACGAGGTACAAACATAAAAATCACAAACTTTAAAGGGGACCACCCAAGGACTATTGTGACCAAGTTTGGTTCAGTTTGGCTTGGTAGTTTCAGAGAGGAAGATCTTTGAATACATTTCCCATAGTGTCCTATGTTAAACTATGTCCAGTGCTGGCGACCATCTTGGATGAAGTACGAACATAAAAATCACAAACTTTAAAGGGGACCATCCAAAGACTGCTGTGACAAAATTTTGTCCCCATTGGCTCAGTGGTTTCAGAGGAGAAGATCTTTGAATGCATTTCCCAAAGGGTCCTATGTTAAACTATCTTCCCTGCTGGCGGCCATCCTGGATGAGATGCGAACCTGCTGGACATATGTAGAAATTATAGTTCTGCAAAACCTCAACACTTTTGCAATTCACATTTAACTTTTATCTCAAACAGTTTTTGAAATGAAAGTAAAAATTGTAAAAAAATTGTGAAAATTCAAAGAAAAAGTGGCAATAACTCCTATGTGGGTTGTCAGATTTTCTTCAAAATTGCAGGACATGTAGATCTTACTATGCTGACCTTTTTTTTACATAAACTTCACTTCTATCTTCTACCATTTTCAATAAATAAGACTAAAAGTAACAAAAAACTGAAATTTTTACGGAAAAGGGGAATTAACTCCAAGACGGGTAAATGGATATTCTTCAAAATTGCAGGGCAGGTAGATCTCATCATGCTGATTATTTTATACCCAGTCAGAATTTTGATATCTGTAATGGTTTTGGAGTAATTTGCAAAAAACGGTAATTTACCCCCTATGTTCTATTTTTAGTAACAGCAGCCATGTTGTTTGGTCTATGGTCATAAAAATCACAAACTTGAAAGAGCATACCCTGGTGATGATGCACGCCAAGTTTGGTCAGTATTGGCCCAGTAGTTTCAGTGGAGAAGATCTTTGAATAAAAGTTAACAGACGGACAGACGGACGGACGACGGACAGACGGACGACAGACGCCGAGTGATGGCAAAAGCTCACATGGCCTTTGGCCAGGTGAGCTAAAAAGTCTAATTATCTCCCCTTCCTGATTTCTGACTATACCTTTTTTTCCTTCATGCACATCTCTACATTGTGCCTTTTCTTTGTGTAAAGTCTCATCAAAATCCTTCAAGTGGTTTAAGAGGAGGTAATCTGTGAAGATGGAATCAATGAAAGGTAAAAGTCAAATTATCTCCCCTTCCTGATTTCAGACAATAATTATATTCCTTCATGCACATCTCCATATAGTGTCCTTCCTTAGTCTTAAGTTTCATCCAAATCCTTCAGATGGTTATAGAGGAGTTGCTCTTACAAGGTTAATATTTGAGCAGATGGAATCAATGAAAAGTCAAAGACGGATTATCTCCCCTTCCTGATTTCGGACAATAATTTTATTCCTTCATACACATCCATATCATGTCCTCCCTTTGTTTAAAGTTTCATCAAAATCCTTCAAGGGGATTAAAAGGAGTTGTGCTTATGAGAAGTGTGGACAGACAGACATACAGGATAATTTCTATATACCCCTAAACTTTGTTTGTGGGGGGTATAAAACTGCATGAACAATAAATATTTTAAAATTCCCAGAAAAATCTTGCAGATAAAACTTATGTGCATGTATGTGTCTGAATTAGACTGTCATTGTTTTGACTTGAAATAACCTGTCTAACCCAAATCCCTGTGTAATCTAAACATAACTACATGTGTATAAATAAGGCCATACAAAAATTAATTAATTGGTTCCCTGGCCATTTTTCATTGAAACAAATGAGGGAGGGAGGTGATTTACCAAAAAATAGATGAGGCAGCTTTTTACATTGTAAAAACCACTAAAAATGTAGTGAGGGAGGTGATTTTTTTATTTTTATTTTATTGAAATGGCAAAAAATTGGGTCAATGAGGGGCTTTTTTCCAGCCTCCAACTAGATGAGGGAGGGCCTGAGAACCAATAATTTTTTTTTTCATGGCCTAATTTCAGATTAAACAGGTTTCTTATAGCAAAATACCTCTGTAGCTTGGAATCCCAGACTTTTACACTTCTGTACATACTGACTTCTGGTTTTCCCACTGTTGTTTGTGATATAAAATATTTTCTTTCCCTGAAAAATTATGTTAGAAGTAAAGATTTAATGGTTTATATACTACATGTACTACAATTAGAACTGACAGTTTGTTATTATGTGAGGTTTGCACAATACTGAAAGCCAAACATTGAAATTTTAAAGATCATTTTTCTGAAATTGTAATGTTTGTTTATTGGTTGTCTACTTCATCATCTATATCTTATTTAAGAAATAATTCATGGCAGGTATATGGTTATTAGAAATTTAACCATGGGCTGGGCCTTTATATTCGAATCTAACCCAGAGCCTTAATGAGGGGTTAAATTTACGAATATAAAGGCCAAGCCCATGGTAAAATGACAATAACCATATACCTGCCATGATTTATTTCGATTATAATATGACAGAAAATGGAATTTTCCATTCTGAAGCGACCGAAAAGAAGGCGGATTTGCAGCCTCCATTGCTGTCTGTGTCTATGACGTCACAATACACAATTTGATGTTTTCAACATATACAAGTTCAAATTCAAATCGAAAGCAAAACAATACACATTTACGTGTCTGAATGGCATGATTTAGTTAAAAACTGTTCGTAACTTTTATTTCCTTCATAAACTAAGACGAACAAAATAAAAAACATTGTTGTTTTTCATCCCATTTACTCATATTCCAATACCATTTGCGTATGTGGAGACCTGCCATGTTAGAATTTATTTTGTAACTGTACATCAACATGTCATTAATGAGCATCCGTCTTGCAATGTTGCAATGAAATATATATGCTCTGAAGGAAGATGATCAATAAAGGGTCCAATGCTATACTATCTAATGGTTTGGTGACATGTTTATTGTTTGTTGACACAACAAAATTAGAAGCTATTGTAAAATACATAGCAAGTATATATATATACACTCAATCTGCATCTATTACAGTTTGGTTCCATTTTATTAAGTCATTTTAGAGGAGATAATCAAAATATTTTTCAAAAGGAGTCAAATGTCAAATGATGTCTGGTGTTGCAGTTATGTTTGTTGTTGGACCAGAATGAAATGAGAAATCTTTGTTACATCCATACAGTAAAGTTTGAACTGAACTACTTTCATTGGTAGTTTTTGAAGAAAAATTCCCATTGGGTCCAATGTTAAAATATGATCCATCATGTTGGCAGCCATGTTCTTTGGCAAATGAAATTAACAAATTTTGTAAAAGACTTTTCACTTATATTTTAATACAATTTGGTTCCATTTACTTTAAGAGGAGTCTTAGTCTGGAGATGATCAAAATATGTTTTTCCCATAATGTCCAATGTTATTTACTTTCCCAGCTGCTGGTGCCATGTTTGTTGTGATCAGATCAATATATTATGAGCAATTTTTTGTAAAGGACCCTAAGTTGAATCCATAAATCAATGTTGTATAGTTTCCGAAAAGCAAGATTGCCACTACTTTGATGTCTCAAAATTCAAGGATATTTCTAGGACTTTTCCAGGATATTCTAGGGCCAGAATAGTCGACAAATTTTATGTTGTGATAATTATTTTGCAGACTTTGCTTACCGGTATATACCACCTATCCATATTTTTTTTTTTCAAATTCCGGCATTTTTCAAGGATATTTTCAAATATTCTAAAACTCAAGGTGTTTTCAAGGCCCTTGAACACTAAAATGAAATTCAACCTTGGGTTTTTCCAGTTTTCCAGAATGTATGGCCAACCTGAGAGAAGATGATGCCAATGTTAAAAGCTAATGGAAAACGGGCAACAAATGGACAAATGTAAGATGGAAAGTGAAGGCAAAACTTCATGTTAGGGCCTGAGGGGTCAGGGGAACTAACAAGTTTTTGATCTACTCCAATGTCTCCAAACTTTTAGATAAGGAAGGCACAAGAATTATCATGCTAATATATCTACATACTAATTTTCTTAAAGCAGCTATAGTGTCAACACTTCCTGGAATTTCTTTTCCTGCTTCCCATAATACCCCTAAAATAATAAAAAAAAAGAAATGAATATTTGCTGTCTTATGATTGGCAAGTTTGATAAATGATAAATATGTATTTACAGTTTCAAGGAAGACTATAGGAGTTTCTGCAGTGACGTCACAGGCTTGTAAAATTACCTTTGGTTGGCAAGAAATCGTGGTCATTGATTAGGGTCATAAAGCTGTCATTTTCAATTAACCAGAAAGAAGGTATTATTTGTGGTAAATTGATCATTCTTCTTTATCTAAATTACGGAATGTTCACACTAATAGAGGATATAAAAAATTTCAACTTATTATTTTCAATGCATATAGAATTAACTTAATTATAAACTATATGAATTTTTAAAATTTTTCACATATTTGAAATGCAAATAAAAAAATATACGCTAATTTTTTTTAAAAAGTAAATGACGGTAGAAAAAATATGAATTTCTCAATGATAAATATGCATTTTACAGATCCATAATCGTGCTTAAAACAAAAAGTTATTAAGCATCAAAAATTTTATCCTTTTAGTATACAATAGTAATTGTTAAGCTTTGCCAACCAAAAATGCTAATTTGCATATGTAAATTAGATTTTGTGACATCATTAATTAGATCTGCGGAAACTCCTATACTATTTTTGTTTCATAATCTTTTTGTTGTTGTTGTAATGCTAATTATTATAGTAAAGTAAGTGAGAACTGAACCATCAATCAAAAATAAAAATCCAGGACAATATTATATTAGTCATCATTTCAAACAATTGGTCAACTAAAGCAAATGTTATATGATGACTGCATTTGAATGTCTGGTCACAAGAATGTTTGTTGTCATGCAAAAATTCATGTAGCACTACCTACTTTCTTTTTCAATTTATGTGAGATTATTCTTTCATGTGATAGATTTGCAGTGGTAATATTGGTTATCTCCCTGTACTAAGTGAATATATATATAATATGAAATAACATCTAGTTCCATTTTATTATAACAATACCTTGTAACTGTGTAAATTGTCAATTGAGACCTTCTTATCCAAAGGCTGGTTTATTATATTTTGAAATTGTATACCTCTAGCATGTCTAGTTGATATACAATTCTTTCTGGGTATGAAAACTATATACAAATTCATTACTGCTGCTGTCGCCAATGCCAATGCAAGAAAGTAATATAAACGGATCATAGGTTTTCATGGCCTTAAACGTCAATTATGACTCCATAATTTCCATTGAAAAACAATTAATGCAATCCACAAAAACAAATGTCCCAAGATAACCCATAATAGGATGGTACATATGTCGCTGTTAGCATGTTTATGACTTTCTAGGCAGGCGAGACAAAAAGGGCACATACAGATGTAAAATTAGTAAATGTATACATGTTAAAATCATTTATCCTGCAATGGTAGTATTTACTAGACGAATAGGACCATACAAATATTTTTTTTTCATATTCGTAGGTTAGACTGGTAACCGGTAAATATTTTTCAACGAAGAAGAAATAGGGCGACTGATTTGAAAACCTCGAATACTTTGACGTCATAGTGCAAATTCTCCTATGAGGTCAGGGCCAGATAATACCAAAATGGCCGAAGTTGTTTACTTTTGTCATGTTCACTAAGAAAATGCATTTTAAACAGGATTAAAATGATTGCAGGATAAAAACAATATATGTACATTGTTGGAAAATATAAAAATTTTTTGTACTCGCTGCAAAACAGGCGAGAAATGCTTGGTAAACCTCGCATTACTTTCTTCCTGTTTCTAAAGCTCTTCAAATAAATTATATATTTTCCGACAATGTACATATATTGTATAAATATGTGCATATGATAGGTACATATCAGTACAAATATATTTTGATATTTGGGAATCTAAATCACATAGTGCATGTGGATACAGGTTTGATTACTTGATTACTTGATTACTCTTTATTTAGGGGCCAACTCCGACCTGCCGTTGGGTGTGGGGTTTCCTCACCGTTCATTGAAGATCTTATGGTGGCTTTGAGTTGATGTTGCTCCCCTTTGGGTGGTTGTCTCTTCGACACATTCCCTGTTTCCCTTCTTTTTCCTATTATTCCCTACAGGTCTGCGTTTTATACCCCCTGAGTACTCATAATACAGACAATAAAGACAATTTATCTATCAGGTGTTTAAAGAACAGGAATAGGAGAATTTTATATCAATCCATTTTATCAGAAGTCCATTATTAGTAGAAGTCAGCAACTCGTAATACGTTAGTAGACGGCGTTGTCCCCAGACTACCGCTGTGATTCAAACAAGATTTCATGCGAGAAGACTAAAAATAGTAGCTAAAATTTCATGGCCAGATAATAAATGTTGCATGATGGATACAGTTAATAAATGCAAAATCCACAGGGACAATTAATATTCGCTTCGTGTCAGGCTGTACCCAGTCAGTTTTCAGATAAATGCGATAATTGACAACAAATTAATGACAGATGTCTTTATATAAATCTACAAAATAGATACAAATATATGCATACATAGAAATTAAAGTAATAGAAAATGTAATTATACAAGTGTGGACCCAAATTGATGTCTCGCCCGTCCCTACATGGTCGCAAAATTCATGTGAATTCTCAAACTGACTAAATCAGAAAACTAAACATATTTGCTAGACTGTGAAATTGGGGTAAGTGACAAAGGCAATAGAGCAGACTGTCATGAATCACCCCAAAAAAATATCAGTGACCACTGATAGATACTGAAAAACCAAACATGTTTATCAGACCATGAAAATGAGGTCAAGGGCTAAAGCCAAACAGCAGGCTGTCATGTTCCATTTAAGACAAACCCAAATACTAAATATTATTGACCTTACATTAAAAGATACTGGGAAACTTAACATGATCACTGGACCATGAAATTGAGGTCACAGACAAAAACCATATAGCAGACTGTCATTCACTACTCAAGACCAACCTATATACCAAATATCATTGACCTACCATTCATAGTTACTGAGACAATGACCTAATCACAAAAACTTAACATGAAAGTTTACACCGCTGCCGCCATACTTTGTACGCATATGTTGAAAAATCCCTTCCATCTTCGTACTCCTCTAACTTTATGGATCTATTTGAAACGGAAGTCTACAGATGTCCCGAAGTTACACCTCCTCTAAAGGGAGGTAAATATTGGGAAACAAACAACTTGCAAGTAGGGAATATACGGCCTCAATATACCGACATTAAAAATATAGCTGGTAATGCTATATATCTGGGAGAAGTTGTTAAAATAACTATAGTTTGTATTAATGTAATAAAATGCCTAACAATGATCTATAAAGAATGGATCCTACCGGCAATATATATCTACAATGTACTTATTATAAAATAATGAGATTGTCTCTACTAATATGTGAATATTTTTTTTCATGCCGCATAGCAAACAAGAAAAATAAAGTTCTCTAAACGCTTTCGCGTGAATTATGAGAATTATAATATCAGCACATGGTAACAAATACATGTGGCACTGCTGTGTAGTTGCAATTTCTTTTCGAGGACCGTTAGTCTTCTATTATTTTCACGAAAATCCACATTCTCAATTACACTTTAAAGTCAATAAATTTATCGTTTAAACTTTTTGGAAGAAAAAAGTTTTTAAATTTGGTGTATAAAGATTTATTTTTCATTTTTAAATTTCAATATCGATCTTGCTACAAATCTCTTCAAGTTATGATAATAATACGAAATCTTTCTGCATTATTGTCGGCGATAAACTTTCCATTTTTCCTATTTGTGGAGATATTTCTACCCTGGGTGGGTTGAA
>MJUU01061535.1:0-39821 GCA_002080025.1 Modiolus philippinarum | reverse complement strand
TGATAAAGGGGATGTCTGGGTACTCATAAACCGATTTAACCCTTCCGCTGCTAATCAATGAAGGGATATGGAGTAAATGCAAATGAGACAAAGTCTCTACAAATACATAGTAAATAAGCAATGGAACAACACTTTTATTGTTGTTCTTCATCTTGAAGTCGCCATGAGGCCTTCAACAATGAGCTTTACTCATACCTCATAGCAAGTTCAAGACGGCCCCTAGCACCGGTTTGAGCGGAATTCATTGCTAATTGTCGAGCAACGCTACATCCATGCTTTTTTATCCTAATGATCCATGGATGCGGGATCGTCAACAAACTTAAAGTTAACTGGCGAAGTGTTCTTACAATCGCTGTCATCCACTGCTAACTCTGGTAGTGCTGTCTCGATTTGTTTACGTTTGTCTTTTGTCTTATTCGTGTTTTGCCTTTGTAGTTTCCAAACCGATTGTGGCATGTAATTATAATTTTCAGCCATTATAGGTGTTTTCAATTTTTTACATTTACGCTGTCGTTCGTTGCCCGACAAAAAGACCAACAGAAGACAAGCACAACATTGAAACAACCAAAGAGGACTCATCGAGTCAAAAGTAGAAAACTAAGCAAAATAAAACCATTTCCTGTTGGCACAATAATAGGTGGTCAAATAACATTTTTGAATTACAAATAAGAAATCCTAAAATTTGAAAATATGATAGTGTATCAATAACTACCAGATAACTAACTTGCTTAAAACGAAATTTACTGTTTTTATGCAACTTCGGTATTTTTTGCAGTTTTGAACCATTGGGCCTATGCCACTGCTGGTGGACCAGAGGTCCCTGAGGGTATTCACAAGCCCAATAGCCAGACTTGTCTGAGATGAAAATTTTACCTTGCATGTTTTAGGAATTTACAGTTTTTATCAAAATTCTAACCCTTTCAAAATACTGAGGCTTCATTCCGTGTATGGCACTCGGTAGATGTCCTTTGTTCTGGATTTGGCTTCCTATTTCGATATTTTTGGAAATGAGTACTTCTTTTTTTACTACTGTTGGATTATGGCTTTCCATGTTATTTGATTTTAATGCTGCTGATGAGGGGTTACTCCTAGAAACACGTGTACGGCATTACGAAATTTGCTGTTTTTATGCAACTGCGGTATTTTTTGTAGTTTTGAATCATTGGGCCGATGCCACTGCTGGTGGAACAGAGGTCCCCGAGAGTATTTACAAGCCCAATAGTCAGACTTGTCTCACATGAAAATTTTACCTTGCGAGTTTTAGAAATGTACAGTTTTTATCAAAATTCTAACCCTTTCAAAATACTGAGGCTTCATTCCGTGTATTGCACTCGGTAGATGTCCTTTGTACTGGATTTGGCTTCCTATTTCGATATTTTTGGAAATGAGTACTTCTTTTTTACAACTTTTGGATTATGGCTTTCCATGTTATTTGATTTTAATGCTGCTGATGAGAGGTTACTCCTTGAAACACGTGTACAGCATAACGAAATTTACTGTTTTTATGCAACTTCGGTTTTTTTTTGTAGTTTTGAACCATTGGGCCGATGCCACTGCTGGTAGACCAGAGGTCCCCGAGGGTATTCACAAGCCCAATAGTCAAACTTGTCTGACATGAAAATTTTACCTTGTGTATTTTAGAAATTTACAGTTTTTATCAAAATTCTAACCCTTTCAAAATACTGAGGCTTCATTCCGTGTATGGCACTTGGTAGATGTCCTTTGAACTGGATTTGGCTTCCAATTTCGATATTTTTGGAAATTAGTACCCCTTTTTTTTACTACTTTTGGATTATGGCTTTCCATGTTATTTAATTTTAATGCTGCTGATGAGAGGTTACTCCTTGAAACACGTGTACAGCATAACGAAATTTACGGTTTTTATACAACTTCGGTATTTTTTGTAGTTTTGAAGCATTGGGCCGATGCCACTGCTGGTGGACCAGAGGTCCCCGAAGGTATTCACAAGCCCAATAGTCAGACTTGTCTGACATGAAAATTTTACCTTGCGTGTTTTAGAAATTTACAGTTTTTATCAAAATTCTAACCCTTTCAAAATACTGCGGCTTTATTCCATGTATGGCACTCGGTAGATGCCCTTTGTACTGGATTTGGCTTCCTATTTCGATATTTTTGGAAATGAGTACTTCTTTTTTTACTACTTTTGGATTATGGCTTTCCATGTTATTTGATTTTAATGCTGCTGATGAGAGGTTACTCCTTGAAACACGTGTACAGCATTACGAAATTTACTGTTTTTATGCAACTGTGGTATTTTTGTAGCTTTGAACCATTGGGCCGATGCCACTGCTGGTGGACCAGAGGTCCCCGAGGGTATTCACAAGCCCAATAGTCAGACTTGTCTGACATGAAAGTTTTACCTTGCGTGTTTTAGAAATTTGCAGTTTTTATCAAAATTCTATCAGACTTGTCTGAAATGAAAATTTTACCTTGCCTGTTTTAGAAATTTACAGTTTTTATCAAAATTCTAACCCTTTCAAAATACTGAGGCTTTATTCCGTGTATGGCACTCGGTAGATGCCCTTTGTACTGGATTTGGCTTCCTATTTCGATATTTTTAGAAATGAGTACTTCTTTTTTTACTACTTTTGGATTATGGCTTTCCATGTTATTTGATTTTAATGCTGCTGATGAGAGGTTACTCCTTGAAACACGTGTACAGCATTACGAAATTTACTGTTTTTATGCAACCGGGTATTTTTTGTAGTTTTGAACCATTGGGCCGATGCCACTGCTGGTGGACCAGAGGTCCCGAGGGTATTCACAAGCCCAATACTCAGACTTGACTGACATGAAAATTTTACCTTGCGTGTTTTAGAAATTTACAGTTTTTATCAAAATTCTAACCCTTTCAAAATACTGAGGCTTTATTCCGTGTATGGCACTCGGTAGATGCCCTTTGTACTGGATTTGGCTTCCTATTTCGATTTTTTTGGAAATGAGTACTTCTTTTTTTACTACTTTTGGATTATGGCTTTCCATGTTATTTGATTTTAATGCTGCTGATGAGAGGTTACTCCTTGAAATACGTGGACAGCATAACAAAATTTACTGTTTTTATGCAACTTCGGTATTTTTTGTAGTTTTTCTATATGGTGTGAGGTTCCTCGCTGTGTTGAAGACCGTACCGTGACCCCTAGATGCTTTGTTTTGGGTCGCTTTAACCTGGATATGGGATTTTGTCTCCTTGACGTTTACCCCATTTCCTTTCTTTTTCATAACTATATCAGAAATTCTCTGAAGAACAAATACACCATAGCTGAAATGTATAGAGAGTATACTAGTCCATGGGCTGGAATAACCCCCCCCCACTTCCGAAACCCTCCAATTTTTTAAGTCCACATACACCCCCTTCAAATAAAACATGTTAACACGAGTATCAACTGCACGCACTTGTGGAAGTTGGTCATTTTTGGACCCACCTACCAAAATTTTTGATAATTTCGTTTTCCTTCAAGTTTTTCTTTCAGTTGCTTCGAAATGTTGACCAAATGCCTTCCAGTTATAAAAACGAGGTATCAAATAATTGCTTATGGCAAGAGCTTTACTAGGAACCCAAGTTTTTACAGTTTCTATGCCCAATACATTCCATTACGCAATTAAAGGTACCCCTACCCCAATGAAATATTAACGAAGAACTGATATTTTCATTGAAATTCCCGATTCTGAAAATGGTTTTTAGCGTTTCAATTTATATTCTTCAATATAAAACATGCTAAAACGATATTTTAAATGACTAAAATTTTATTTTAAAAAGACCAAATACATGGACCCATGAATAGTTTCGTGTTTGAATAAGTTTTGTCTTTCTTTAGCTTAATTTTATTTTTAGTAAACAAATATCATTTAAAATAGGTATGAAATTAAAGCTCATTATATTTGCTTTACAACCATTACAAAAAAATGGCTGCTTTAAGGTAATATAAACATCACACATCAATAAAACTATCCCCTACCCCAACAAATTTACTCTAAAATTGTCAATTTTTTGTATATTTTCGATTAAAAATCAAGGGAACACGCAAAATGTGTGTTGTATATGACTATGCTGCATGGATAACATTGTGATTGGTGTCTTAAGGAGGCGCACTCGTCACATTTTTGAATTTGTGTCATATTTCGGAACTCCTCTTGTTTTGTCCAATTCTATGGCTTAAAGAATTTTGCACACGGACCCCCACTTTTCATTTCATGAATATGTTCTATAGGCCAAATTGAGACATCTGACAAGTTTTCATAAAATTCTTGATATAACTTCTTAGCTATCACACAAAAAATAATCCTAATGTTAATACATTAATTGTCTTAAAACATTGTTTAGAAAAACAAGGAGTGTTTAATGTGACTCTAAATACCAAATATCTACCCCTACCGCCCAAAAAATTTCCACAAATTGTCGATTTTTTGTCTATGTTGGAGTAAAAATAACCACCACACCACATCTGCGTGGCATATAGAAAGGTTGCATAACTTCTACAATGATTTGGTATTTTAATTTCCACTTGTCTGCTTAAGCTCAATATCTTGTCCAAAATTGATGAAAATCGGGAATTTTTATCATTTCAGATTTGTCCAAAATTTACTTTTAAATCTTTTTATGTGGCAAATCTGGAGGATTTATCTGCATATATGCCAATTTATTGTTTTAACCGATACATAAGTTGTTAAAACACTGCTTAGAAAAAGAATGTTTTCAATGTGAATCTAAATACAGAAACTCTTATCCCTATCCCAATAAATTAAACTTAAAAGTCCCCAAAATATATCTGTCTTTACATATCTATGAATTTAGCATACTAATATTTTACCTTCTTTGCAAAAGATGCATTTGATATATCGTAATATTTAATTTTAGCACCAAAATATAGGCAAAATTGAATATTTTTGGCGATTTTCCAGAAAAATGGGAATTTCCAGCAGAAATTCTTAAAAATTTAAAGTTCCCATTTTGCATACAATTTCGGACAGAAGAGCCGAAAAGAGACCTCTTAAAGAAATTAAATCTACTTGAATGATCTTCTGCATATCAGCTTTAGTGAAATCAACCCTAGAATTCCCATTAAAGATTATCTTTTGATCATTTAGAGCCTGAATATTTCAAATTTTCCCTTAATTTTTAGGGGGAGCGGTGCTAATTTTGACATTTCTGAACCTACATTATGTCTGAAACTAAAATGTGTGCGCACAATTTGTTGCTAATATATCATAAATCATAAATCATTATTGAATCGGCCATCATTAAATATATATTCAGATTTGACAATCCTCAAGTCAGAAAGTCAAATTTTTTTGGACCTCAATGGTTTTATTTTCTAACATTGTATCACACCTGATAAGTTAGGCATAAAAACTAAATCAAATGACGAGTGTTGTTTATTTGAAAGGAATTAACAGTCTAAAAATGTCATTTTCGCAATTTTATTGCAGGGGAGGTGGGGTACATTTTGTGTATCCCCAGGTCATAAAAAGGACGTAAAGTGCCCAAACTTGTGTTCATTGTAAAGGATATTGAATTAGCTTTAATTTGGTACCAAATTTCAGTACATATACTTATCGTTAAAAACAATTATGAAGTTTAAAAGATGTCACTTAGGTTCAAAGGAAAAACAAAATTGTTTTCATAGTGTACTATAAAAGTCTCCCTATACCGTCTATAAGTGCAGGTTATGTCCGTGTAAGCATGTTTTATTTTGAAGAGGGTACATAGAAGGACTGAAAAAAATCGGTCTGGTTCAAAATTGGGGGGGGGTGCACGGAAAATGTTTCCAGCCCACGGACTATACATCTTTCGCACGCAGAATCTTTTTAAGGACTCCACACTGCAGGAGAGACAACTTTAAATCTAAAATAATTAATGAAGTGATATGGGGAATATGCTTATGAGACAAAGTCTCTACAATAATATGGTAAAAACAAGCGATGAGACAACGTTTTTATTATTGTTCTTCATCTTGAAGTCACCATGAGCCCTTCAAAAATATGTACTAGGATTGATTTATCAGAAAAAGACAAACATCCATATTTTCGAAACTTTATAGCTGGTGCTCGTAACAACATTCTTAGAGGTACATATTTTCAAAAACTATCAGTACTTTAGCATGATGATGCTTTGCATTATATATATATATATTTTTTTTATACTATAGGTTCCAAATCATATGGTTCCATCAGTTACAGTGGCACCATATTTGTCAGATCAGACAAGGGAAATAACTACATAGGCATAGTATTTGGATACGTTAATGACAGAAAATTTTATCTTGTATCTTGGAAAACAGAAAACTACAATTTAGGGTCAAATACCTTCCAAGCTGGATTAAAAGGAATACATATTAAGGTAGGGTATCCACTATTTCTTAAGTTCGAATCACAAAAATTATTATTACTGCAGAAATTATAGATACGATTCCGATAAATCAATCTTAAACCAAGTCAATAGATAACATTAATCATTAATTTGTGCACTTCAGAGATAGTTGTAGCTAAACAAATCTAAATTTCTGTTTTAAAAGGCAAAGATCAATAATAACAACAGAAGGCTTGAATTACAAAACAAGCCGAAATTGCTGTTGATTAAGTTTCTTCATATGCGCATTTCGACATCTAATGTCTCTTAAGTAAAATCAAATCAAAACATTTGGGAATTTTATGATCGAAATTTGTTTAAAAGATGACAGAGAACAAATCGCCAGTAGGATCTTATAGTTGAAATGAGTTTATGTTATATTATTTGGAAGAGTTTCAAATA
Source organism: Modiolus philippinarum (assembly GCA_002080025.1). NCBI lineage: Eukaryota > Metazoa > Mollusca > Bivalvia > Mytilida > Modiolidae > Modiolus > Modiolus philippinarum. The sequence continues at coordinate 33,052 of MJUU01061535.1, read as the reverse complement.
ACCAGGGGCCCATAGCTAAAAGCCCCTTAAATTTTACCTGGGTCACTAAAATTTCAAAACCATTAACCCAAGATGCTCCTGAAATATCCTGAAATTTTGGTTGAAAATATTGTGCTTGGCTGGTAACATGTTGGTTCGGCTACTGAATTTTGTTTTGCAGGGTACTAGCAGGCCACATTGGCAATATTGCGAATCATCGTCTTTGTTTCGTTCAATTTTTTACCTTGCTGTTTTTGACATATATCTGTAACTGTGCTATCCGAATGTTCTTAACGTTTTATCCTGTTTTTCTGCACGTGACATTTCAAATTTAACCGATATGACCACATGCCTGTTTGAAATATTTAATTTGAAAAGACTTTGATGAGTATATTGGATCATCCTTTGATCATGAAAAAGCAAACAGATTATACTTTAAACAGCCATGGCATAGTATCTTACAAGCATATTTACAGTTAAATCGTGAGTTGTAAAAAATGTGAAAGACAAAAAAATTACGTTCAACTTCGAAAATTTCAGCCTGGCTCTAGTGCCTTTTCGATTACTAGAACAGACGTTGAGAGAAAAAAAAAACGGCAAACAGAAGGAACAAATCAAACGTAGATTATTTATATATCAAAGAGAAGCGAAAAAAGAACAAGGAAAAAAAAGACTGAAGACCAAAGATACAACAAATCCACAATTACACGAGTATCACAAATATTTCACTAAACTACATAAACACTGAAAGTGTAAATCTCTCGAAATCCGAGAGTTAACGACAAGCGTGATGATTTGGACTTTCCAGTAGTAAACTTCCAATTTTTGAGCGGTATTATTTCCATATCTCCGGCATATGGCGTCTTCATTTCACAACTTATTCGCTATTGACGTGTCTGTAGCTTCTACGGCGATTTTGTCAACATAGCAAATTTACTGTCTCAGAAAGAGTTGTTACCGGAGTGACAAACACCGACTGTGACAAAACTGGAGTTTTAACTTTTGGTGCGACGGGTGCCACGTATTGAGAAGATCATGCTTGCCCTTCCTGAGAACCTGATGATACTTCAGGTTTTGTAAGGGTTCACATCTTAGTGCTTTAGTTTTATGGCATTGTTGCTTATTTTTCTTTTATATGTGTTTTGTCTTTGTCATGCTGACTAAATTCGTGTTGGATATAAATTCTCGTGAGTTTGATTTTTTAATTTTGGAATTCCCCCTTTCATCATTTTTGTTTCGGTATTCGCTTGCTGATATATCATATCTACTTCTACGGAATTGTAAAAATGTCCTAAAAATCCAACGAACCAAGAATTCGTTAAAAAGAATATGACTATAAGAAGATTGACTTATTTCTAAGGAGCAAAATTCCAGTAAATGTCGCATACGACAAGAGATCTCGTGGCCTGACTGAAGAAAGTACAGGAGTGATATAAATCATAATCTTGTGCAATTAGACCCAGGGTCACCTAAAAAGTGACCTAAAGGATCAATATTGATATATTTCTGTTTAAAAACTCAGGAAGAAGACAATGAAGTCTTTACCGTATAATATTCATAAGCCATACCGTCGGAACAAGAAAAAGAAGCTTTTTCTATTATTATCGGTGAAAACATCCTGAATTTCTTGTTTGCGTACACTGGTATATGAAATGAACAATATATATCAGAAGAAAAATATATATCATTTTTTATTATCAAAAATATACAAGTACATAATATTTTACTTAAGTCAGACACATTTTACTCTTAAACAGGCAGTGAATTCAGGAACAGGACCAGGTTCAAACATGGCTCATGCTCTGTGGCACAGTAGTTCTACAACAAATCAAGCTCAGGTTTTATGGCACGATAAGGAAATGTACAAATGGACAAGATATACTTCATACAAATGGTTTATAACTCATAACACAGATATTGGAAAAATGAGGTAGGGCATGAACTATATTTAAAATAAATACATTCCAATACCGAAGCCATACATGTGTATACCGAAAGCATAAGTCATTTTTTAGGTGATTGATCAGTTTGAGTTTTCGTCCAAAAGGCTAATCAATAAAAAATATCTTTATAATACGAAAGAAATAAAAATGAAAAGGACAACTGGGGCAACAGTTCTGATTGCCAATGAAAACACAAATGATATTGGTAAGGGCAGGCATTGATGCCACCTCTCCTAGTGAGTGACTTCTTTTCGTTTTTCGACACAGTCCGTCTACAACAGCATAAGGACAGGCTTTTTGTATTTCAACCTGACTACCCCACGTAGGTAGAAAATTTACCTATCAACAATCACAGAAATGCCCAGCAGCCCGATAGATAGCGCCTTTGAAAAAAAAACAGCCTGGTTCTGGTATATGTCAAAGACTTTTCAGTAGAGTATCAATTCCCATTGTTTTTTTATTTGTTTTTGATATAAAAAAAGGTTTATTATGGTTTATAGCTTTAAAGCATAAAAGTTAAGACTGTTGCTTTTAAAAGATTCAGATTTTTAATGGTTCACCTACAAAATGTGCGAAGACACTCATGGTTAAACGACTGTATACCCCGGAAGATAAATTCCTTGTTATAACAAACAATATTTGCTACAAAATATGTGCATAAAAGAAGAATTCGAAAGAAGTTTGTTAAAGAAAAATAAAAATACGATTAGGATAAAAAAGGCACATAAACATAATGTACTCACACTTTGTACCAACAGTCCCTACCACATTGTCTGTCGTTTTAAGAATATGACAAATTAAGATATTACCATGGTAATTAAATTACCATGTCATAACCAATAAGCAAATGAGAAATAATTGCTAATTACAATACCGAAAATGCAAGCATAGCATTGAAAAAAAATATCTGTGTTTTTTAGTTAAACGATTTTTTAAATAACTTTATCAACGTTCATATTATTGGAACCCAATTCCAATAAACGGAAAACCTTAACATGATATTTAAAAAAAAATGATAGATCTTACATTATTTTCATTGAAGCGATAAATTATTTCAGATATATTATTACTCGAATTTATTAAACAGGTTGGGCGTTGCTAATTTTTTCCGTCTAGAAGGTAATTTTTAACACGAATTTTCCCGATATAATTGACCCGTAACCAGCCATGTCAATTAAATGGAGTAATACCTTTTCTTCTTTGCAGATTTCAGCTGTATGACGTAAATTCCATTTTAGTAGACAGTGGTGATATTTATGATACTAGTATATCCGGAGGGAGAGTTGGAGTATACCAGTTTGGACAAAGGATGTCACTTTGGTCTAACATAAACGTTCGATGTTTGAATAGACAGAACATGGCTTTGGTGTTTGATGGAATTGATGATTATGTTTCACTGCCTAACACTATTTCGCTCAGGGTCGACAAAAGGTATAAGAGAAGCAATAGTTTTTTCTTCATAATTCTTATAGATATCAGAAATGATAATTCCCTCTTTAACATGTTTAAGGATTCTCTAAAATATCAGAAATGATAGATTATCGTTTATTACGTTGGTTAGTTGGATTTCTAAATGGTTGAAATACGTCGGCAAATACACACCGAAGCAGAAATTAGTAAAGGAGGAATTGCAAATTAAACATTAAAAAACACAGCAATTCATATCAAACACGAATTTAATAAACCATACAATAAGAGGTTAACACTGAAGGTATCCTGCAACAAAAGCCGTCTATTCTAAAGTTTTTTGAACTTGTAAAGGTATGACTAATTTGAAAAAAAACATCACACTGATTCAACCAATTCATGTAACAGAAGGCTGAAAAGTAAGTGAGAACAAAACCATCAATCCAAAACGAACATTCATTGGACAATGGCAACATCGGAAAAAACAAAGAAACAGCGACAAAACATGAGTACGGAACAGAAAAGAAAAATGAACACATACACACACACACACACACACACACACACACTAACACAAATGAACAACACAGACCAATAAAAAACCATGGTTGAGATTAGGTGCACAGGTAGAGATATGGATTTTGATGATTGGCAGCATATTTGGAAAATTTGAAAAACAAGTGTTCCAGTAGACAATAGGGACACATATGGAAAGTAGTTATGCATTGCGATGAGCGCATTTTTCCTTAATTTGTATGAACCTATGTTCATGTAAATTCTAGTTCGGACAAAAACTAGCAAAGTCATTTAATTTCAGTTTCCGTTTAGAAGAATATGTTCTTTCTCTGAAAAATCCTCAACTTAAGCATTACCGTCATTTTACCCAAATAAATAAAAAAATATAAAAACACTTATACATCATTATCAGCATCATTTTAAGAAATATAAAGGAGAAGAGGTTAGTTTTTGTGATGCTGCTGAAGTGGTACTTTAGGAACAAGAGGTATTCTAGACCGTTATTGAAAAATGTAGGACTGTAAATGACATGTAGGGTTAGATGACTGGAACAGGAAATTCAAGATTGCAAAAATGAAAACCACCAGGAAATTTTCCAGATGTAGTATTAAACTAAATAAATGTGACTATTAATTCCTCTTTAGTTAGGCACATGGTCATTTGATCAGCGAATTTCATCCAAAAATTTAGTTAATCTCGAGCATTTTCGAAAAAATTATGTTTTCCTGTGCGTTTTTTTTTTATTACGAATCACTTATCTTTGTACATCGCAGGTAATTTAATTTTAATGTGTATAGTTATCCATTCCGTATTTGTCTTCATAAAGATAACACTTCGAATCTCTAAATATCTAATTATTTATATCATCGTCCGAGTCTTTGTTGAAATAACCCTTGATGCATTCAACTTATTGTTTACAACAGCACCTAAAACACTACTCGAAAATCTTCCCTATACTACTATCACACATGGATTATTTATTCTGTATTCATCAGGGCGTATTTGGTCAAACCTTAAATTTCAATATCTTCTGAATATAGCTTTCACTTTTCAAAAAGCATTTGTTGTCGTCGTGTCTGTAATATGTACAATGATTTTGTCAAAACAGCAAAATTTATTTTTTAAAATCTTTAACATCAATGCTATGTTTAACCACTTTTGGCCATTGTCACTTTTGCAGTTTTATGGCGATCGTATAAATTTTTAAGTAAACAATAAGACAACAATGACATAATATGTTTTGAAAAGTCTCATTTTTCTTTCGCGAATGGGAACAGACATTTTAGAGTAGGGTCTTGTTGATTAATGAGCTGACAAACCGCGACCATGACAGAACACTATTCTGTTCTTTATCCTATTTTTATTCTGATTATACCTTAAATATTTGAGAGCTCACATTGCTAGTGATATAGTAAGTGAGAACCGAACCGTCAGTCTAAGAGGCGTTCTTCTTCATTTTCGTTCTTGTTTTCATCATCACATCTCGCATCCTAAAAGGCGAGTGCTTTTATAATTTTGCATAAACCTTTCTGCAATACTGTTTGATACGAAATGAGTTGAAATGAGTTTAAATTCAAAAATACACAAGTGGCGAAATAAACAGTTTTTTTATACTGTACACTAGTTCCAAGTAATTACCTCTCATTAGCAGCATATAAGAGTCAAATTATATGGAAATCCATTACACAAAACATTACCCAAAATTTTTACCAATCATTAATGCATTGTGGAAGTTTTCAGTTATAGTTTCAAACCTCATCATCTTAAAAATGATAAATATCAAATGTCTCATTAAAATTGCATTAAATGTAATAATTGATACAGTGCCCTTCTTGTTATCCTTCTAAAAGAATACATACGAGTATGAAAGTTTCTTACCTCTGATAATATCTTTGATAAAATGGACTTTTCAGTTCCACCCGAAAAGTCTGATTTAAACTGAGGACGGGAGGGAATATCATCTGTGCATGGCGCAGGTGTCTATTGTTTAAATTTTGTAACGTTATATCTATTTTGAATGCTACTGTTTTGTCGTTTTTTATCTTTTACTCTGGATGTTTGCTCTTAGCTCTAAAATATTTAATTTTTACTGTTATTTTGTTTGTAATATTAATTGTTAAACGGTGCAGATTGTCTTTGTGATACATTAAATTATATTTAAATTTGGGAAATCTGATAATGACAACAATTTTAAAATGTAACAAATTGAGATAAGCTAGCAGCTCAAAATCAAAACAAGTCATGCTGATAATCTCATAGTAGACATAGTATAGTGATATGTACTGTTATCGTTCGGCTGTATAGCATATGCAAAACAAAGCATATCTGTGATAGTTTATAACAGATTCCTATCTTGTACTGATTACAATATTATCGTTATTGTACAATATGAAAAGGAAAGGAAATGGGGTAAATGTCAAGGAGACAACATCCCATATCCAGGTTAAAACGACAAAAAGCAAAGCACCTAGGGGTGGTACTGCTACATACCGACCAAAACAGCTTATTGCTAGTGTTATGTTTCGATTGATAATTATATAGACATGGAAACTAATCTACTATTCCATTTCGTGTAACTACATACAACTACATAATTCAAGTTACCGTGTTAAAGAAATAAAGTTTATTGTCAATTATAAAGTAGGTGGAGTTCAAGGCACTTGTTCAATATCATTTAAGTTTGTAGGCATATAATATCGCATTTACATTGTTTCCTTACATGTCTGGTACTGTACGTCTTTTAGAGAATCCGCGAAACGTGTTTTACTTTTGCAATACATTTTGGAATTAAAACGGCATCCCGCTTGAAGGGGCAGCCTAATCAAAATGGCGAAAACGGGGAAAATGTCAAATGGTTATAGGTATCTTAATGAATTATCCAAAGAAAAAGATTTTGAGCCTGCTGTACAAACACCGGAACGGATGCAGCTCATGTGGGAATGAGTTTAATATAGCTGGCATGGATAAGAGATATGTAGTGGCCTTGGGTTAGTCTTTTATGTCTTATGTCCATGTGGTGAAATCAACAAAATCAAATCGGGAATAGTGAATTATGTCAAATACAAAAAAAAGAGTCAGACAAATCTTTGAAATAAATACATATGAACAAATAAATGTATATGTTGTAAATACACATTGGACAAATCCCTATCCTAGATGCTATGTTTTGGGTCGTTTAAACCTGGAGATTGGATGTTAGGGTTAGGGTTAGCATGTATCCCATTTCCTTTCTTTTTCATGGTAATATTAAGAAAATTGAGCAACGCTTTCATTGTTGTTCTTCATCCTGAAGTCACCATGAGTCCTACAACAAAGACTACAATTGGTTAAAAGTATTCAGCATTTGCACTTCCATACCGTAGCCCTTGCTAGACTATACCTGGCCATATCTAATACACCTGCCTATATTATATATCGTACTTTCTTTCTTATTTTTCGTCATTTTAGATGTTTTTTTAATTTGTATATTTTGGTGTGTTTTACTTTTTTATGGTGGCCAACTATACCATTTGTATTTTGCCTATATTATAATACTGTATTTTTTCAAAAGTACGACAAAAAGAAAAAGAGTAAAAAAAAACAAATTAATACATTCATTACATATATACATATATTCATTGCTACATTTGTCATAAATAAAAAATTAGTAGATCGCCAACACTACCGTTTGAATGCATCGTTAACGACGTAATAATCGCAACTAGTAGTCACAAATTCTTTCACTGTACTGCATTGTACGATGGATATACATCAAATGTGTACAGACCCCACAACATTGATTTGCTCCTCCTAAGTTCTATTTGTCATCCCTCTTGTAATCTACAATTCCAAAAAAAAAAATTCATATGCAATAAAAGATTAATAGGATCTTGCATAAGATGATATTGAAGATTAGGATATCTTTCGCAAGTTTAAAAAATTTCGCCTTTTCTCGAGTTGAGCGAAGCGATACGAGAGGAAAGACGTATAATTTATTACACAAGTGAAAGACATCCCGATCTTAAATTTTAAACTTATGCAAGTACCTATTTCTTCCGTAAAAAGAGAAAGAAAAGTCTAGAAACCTTTATTGTTTGAAAAATTTTGTCGCCATTTGAGTGTTCCTTATATTGTGACGTCAGGGGTTTATGACGTTAAGTCATGGTAATGATTGTTGGTCATTTACCGTTTAGAGATGAGGTCTCGTGCATCAATCTCACATTGGTCATCTCCTACTGTAAACCACTGTTTTGCGGAAAAAAACTTTTTAATCTGTCCCACCCTTTGTGTTTGTTATGTACATGTTTTAATCAACTTTCAAATCAAACAAAACGCAATGTCATCAAGATACAAAGTAAAGAGACTAAATATGTATACAGTCAAACACAATGATGAATTTTGACATCTATTTACAAAAACACTGACGGAAATCAACGACAATAATAAATTACATTATATCGTATGACCCTGTCCATAAGGTTAGGTTTGGATATATTTATCAAAGTTATCACAAACATAACATTAACAACTAAATCACTCAAAGTTTAAGCTTTCATAAACCGAGATTAATACCAGGTTCTCTGGAAGGGTAAGCGTATTATGTTCAATGTAAAGAATCCGTTCTGGCATCAGTGAGTCAGTACAAGGTGTAGTCAAAAGGTAATGCCAAATACATGAACAAAAACAGACAATTTGAATTCTCTAAAATACAGATAAATGTCTGCTCTAATACATTTTTGTCTTCATAACAAATAACATCTAAATATTTTGTCTAGGCAATATAACTGAAATCAAAATATTTTTCCTAAAAATCACTACAAATTAAAACGACTTGGTTTCTCAGTGCAGCTAAAATCAAAACTTGTCACCTCAGAACAGGTAGTTACTTTTTGTAAAGCCATTTTGTATCAACTTATACCAAATCATTTTGTCTACCCAATATTAAAAACCAACATATCATGTACACATTGTTTCTAAATACAGAATTAAAAATGAAACATTTTATTTCCTCAGTACAGTTTAAATCACAGCATTTACATCTAAATTCAAGACATTTGGTCAATTGAAAGTATTTAATTCTAGCAACATCACTCCACAGTTTAAGTTAACGACACAAAGTACCTTTTACTGGAAAGATCAAAATTCGTTTTTTAGCGACAAAGCCAAACTTGTAAAAATATCGATGGTATGGTTAATTGAAATGTCGAGAAACCGTAATTTTTTTTCCACTAACATTAAAAATTTTTTAATGTTAATGTAACCGTCTGCGTTATATAGTTATTTATTTATAAAAATTGACAATTTTTTCTAGAGAATGCATACAAATCCTGTTGACAATAACGTCCGAGTCTGATCATTCATGTGAAGAGATTTTACTTCTTTTGCCTTGACGGATAATATTTGTTTTATATTAGTCCTTATATGATGTACAGTTATCACAAACTGTCATCATATTGGACACTGTTGACGATACGAAAAAAAGTTTGTTTGCGGAAAATCTGTACTTTGACATCAGAATTTACAATATTTTGTTTAAAACGAAGGAGAAATTCCCTCATGCATAGCTCTGTCCTTAGCAAAATTTTTGCTTTTCTGTTTAGATCCTTTTAATCATTTGTTCTCTATCGGCTTTTACACGTGTTTCGGTTTATGGAATTCCTAGTGTTTTGGTCTGATCTGCACTGATAGAAATGAGTTGCCGAAATGCGCATATGCAGAATGTAACTTCAGTATTTTTTTTATTTATTGTTATAAAGTAAGACAATGAAATTCTACCGTAATAAGGATAAAAAAGGTACTTAAATAGCAATACTTCTAGGGTTTTTTTAAATATATTTTTTTATAATAATGTAAAAAGAAAGGGAAGATTAGTTATGACAAGATTATCGTTGAAAAATCAACAGTCAATTTTTATTTAATACGGATGACCTTATATTTCTCCAACAATTTTTTTACTAGGAAAAATAATCGTCATATATATAATAGATTTTTAATTCTATTTGACACCTACCTACCAGAAAAAAATGAGTCTAGTTACATTTGAAATACATAGTATTCATTTAAATTAACTGTGCACGAAAACGATGATTCCGATTTGAGTTACGAAAGTGACAAAATGAAGTCGGGGTCCCCAATGTTTTGCTGAATATTTCTTCTAAGACACATACTTTTTTTGTCATGAAAATTGAGAAAAATAAACAATTGTAGAACTGAATAGGCAGTTTTGTCATTAGGGATGACAAATAACTCAAAATGCTCTGTTGGACTATGAGATAATCATTCCTATATGACTTTTTAGGTTTTGATTCTGTTACTCTTTGTATATTTCATTTGTGTTGTACAACATTTAATGTTTGCAGCTTTACATTTGAAGCATGGATAAAAACGGATACAATTTCCTTTTCAAAAACAATGCCAATCTTTTGTACCGAGTCGCATGAAATATGTCTGTGGTTAGAAAACTCTCAGGTGATGGGACAGTATGGAAATGTCACATTTAAAGGGACAAAATCAATAAAAAGCGGAACATGGGTCAGCGTAGTAATGCAGTTTGATGAATCAGGTAAAAATGTATTTTCAGCTTATTGATTGCGTTGCATTATTTACACTTAACGAAATAAAGGGGTTTATAAATAAGTAAAGTATTGTGTTTCATCTACATGTTTTTCTTTAAACAACAGGGGGAGTCTTTTATTTTAACCTGTATTTACAACAATTTCACAAATTAGAAAAAAAGCATTGCAGTAAAAAATGCAGCTAAAGGCGATGTGCTTTCTTTAAAGGAAATCTCAGTTAGCTCCAAGCCCTAAATCAACACTGTTTGAGCAAAAGACAATTACAACGTCATCCGTTCCTTCAGGGGATTAAAAGGGTAAAATAGGTAATCTGGACATATGAATGAGTTGGTGTTTTACTTTCAAAGAGAAACATTTCAGCTTTATCAAGAAGAGTAAGGGTTGATCAATTCACAAATTTTATGGGGTGAAAGATATCAGTTAATGGAACTATCGAAGTAAAGATATTTGATTGCCCCTAGAAGTGGGAAAAAATAGCTTTTTACGACTCTAGTGAGTCTCTTCTTATGACAAATGTTGGCATAAGTGCCATAATATTACAAACTGAAAATCCTTGCATGATTCATTGCAGCTTTTGTACAACTTTTATAATTCGGTTTAAAGTTCGTCATTCGTTAATTTCAGAATACCTGGTAAAACTTTACATTAATGGAATTTTGACAGCAAAAAAGTCCAGCGTTCAACCAAAAGATTGGGTAATCTGGTCGATAATAATGTTATATATTATCAGATTATATATATATTTCCCAGTGACAAAATCTTAATTGATATGTTTAAATAATAACAGTAGCAAACGAGTTCTGATGGGTAACATTATCATGAATCATACGTTATTGTTCTTTTACCATTCATTATCATAACACACCGGTGACTATGAAATTTGATTCTTCGGCTCGACTTAATACTAGCTTCACATGAAGTCATTATTTTAGTTTATTACCCTATATGGCTGAACGTCTTTAGCGCCTCCCTCTTCTAGTAAAGACATCTGCGTTGCAACCTATGATTCTTTATTTTTAAAAAGTCTGAATCACTCTATGTAGAATTTGGATTTCCAAATATTTTGATTTTATCTGCACTGAAGAGACATAAGTTGTCGAAATACCTATATGCAGAATCCAAATAAACACCAGTTCAGGTATTTTGTTATCAATAATTGGAATGAAATATACCTTTTATCAAATACCTCCTACATTATTGGTAATTTGCAGAAGCATTTGATAAAAGCACATTACAAAAATATACATAATTGCTAAAATATTTGAAAAATATATAAAAAAAATGATGTAACATTGTAATTAGTATGGAGTTTTTTTGTATTTCATGAACACATGCTATCGAGAGAGTAGATGGGACTTAAATTATAGATACCAATATTTTTATTATTGACAGTAGAATACAGAAGGAACAATTTCAGTAATGATTACAAAAAACTAAAGTCCATACAAATGGAAAAACGTGAACACAGAAAACAAGGACAAAACAAGGACGTGAGTCAGCCACAAGGCACGGAAATAAAAAGACGACATTTAGAACTAAGGCACGCATAATGTGAACTCCCATGAAAACCGGGAGTGACCTCAGGTGCTCCGGAAGGATAACCATGTCCTGCTCCGCTAGCAACTCCTGACACGCTTTCAGTGAATCACTCCAGGTTAAGTTATATCAGATCCGTGAACACGTGAAATCTAGAAGAAAATGTTCGTTTTCCTTCGGGACAAATACATATCTTTAAATGATGAAAAGATATCAAAATTGAGTCAATCGTACAAAACCAATAATTCAAAAAATTTCTTCTCATACGATCATTAAAGAAGTTCTTTAATAGATATCAATCCTATTGAAGTATCGGTCCTAACTATGATTCAAGTTTCTTTCTTTACTTAATACTAGGATGATCATTTCTTTTAACTGTCTATGACCTTTCAATGGCAATTGCTGTTGAATGGCTACTAGACAATATCGCAATCGAAAGGGGAGGTTGGCTAGCCATAAAAGCAGTTTAAACCATAATTTCTTTTGAAATGCCTGTACAACGTCAGGACCAATCCGATCGTCAATTTTGCCGGTGGTTTCCACCTAATTTGTCTTTTTGTCTCATAGAGTTTAGCTCTTGGCCACTCTGTTCGGTAATTTTGTAATTCCTCCCTTTTGGTGATAGACACCAATGATTTGAATAGAAACTATCGTTTATATTTTGTAGGGATAACAAACTTGAAAAAGTTAAAATCTACATGTTATTATAAAATCAAATTGTAGGATAATTTAATGAATTCCTCGGACACAATGCTATTTCTTGGGAAGGATGACAGAAATTTATTTAAAGGACAAATGGAAGAGGTAAATCATAGTTTCGGTAATGACTCAATTCTTATGTATCAATGTTCATTGTAAACATCAATGTGATTAATGCAAATCAGTGATTGCAAAATTTTGTTATTTCTAAGTAATACAAAGTACCCCTGGTTTTTAAGTGATAATTCCTTTGGAGAACACTTATCCTGTTGCATTTTTTTTCTTAGAAAATTCAAACAAAATATTACAACGCCATAAATATTGTATAAGCACAACATTTGTGCAAAAATTGTTTTATAGAGTAATTGAAGATTTATAGTTATACATAAGATTCTAATTCCTACTTGAATTTGGAAAAAAATGAATATTGTAAGTATGTTTGTGCACATTCAACCAAATTCATTCTTCACTTGCTGTCTTGTATCAAAATTATTACAAATAAAATATTATTGTTAAATTGGTATTTTGTTATTGACAAGTCTACTGATATTGCGGAAAAATTTAATCCACCTATTACCATTTGTAGAAGGAAATTTGTATAACAATCCATAATCTTTCATACTCGAATATTGTCATGTTTGGTGCTATAAAACCTGATTTACCCGGCATTTCTTTTGAAACCAAGTCAAGCAAATTTCGCTTTATAATTATGACCCCCAAACGAAGTTTGGGAGACATATTGTTTTTGCTCCGTTTCTTTTTATTATTATTTTTCTTCTTCTTTCTTTCTTCCTCTCAATTCTCGTCCACCCCATATCTCGGCTACCTTTTGACCAAACTTCATGAAGCTTTCAGAATTTTCAAAATGGCCGCCGCGGTAAAATTAAAAGTGCTCAGAATTCAAAGAAATTTTACAGGAAGGTTGCTTAGTATGTGTACAAATGATTTTCAGCCTCAGAAATTTCAAAATGGCTGCCGTTGCCATGGAAAGTGAAAAAAGGCGGGAACATTTAAAGTGCTGGAAATGGGATGAAATTTTACAGGTAGGTTGTCTGGCATGTGTACAAATGATATTAGTCTCAGATTTTTCAAAATGGTTACCGTTGCAATTAAAACTTAAAAATATTGAAAAATGAGAGATGGTAACAATAGGATGCACAATGTTCGTTTGAGGGACATCTGTAACGCTCTGCGTTACAATAATAAATATTTTTTCCCGTGGTTTTGCGCCTGCTTTGTCTATCTGAAACTTTGACTTTAGCATTTGATGCTTTCGTTGGTATTTTTTTTTTTATTTACTGCATTGTATGCATTTCTATATATCCTGTGAATTTGTGTTCTTTCATTGTGTGCATTTGTTTTAATTTTTAGGTAAGATTCTATGATGTTGCTGTAATTGACAAGGAAATTAAACAGCATATATGTCTGGCAACTGCTGATGGGTACCCAAGATATCATAACTATGGCAAGCTACATTTCAACATGAACCAAAAAACCGGATCACAATATCTACTTAATGACGGCCTCTTTAGAGTTCCAATAGAAATAAATGGACATCCTACGTTTGTAGATGTAAGCAATCTTAATTTATATTTCATATTCGTAAGTTTCGCTCAATATTTTCATAATCGGGTTGACGTAAAGATATAGTAAACAACAAAATGTATATGAGCTTATTTAATCGTAAATATTCAAAATATGATCGTAATTAGTGAACGAGTAACTAACTACGTTACCTTTGGTCTTATTTTTTGACATCGTCCAAGTCACCATTTCTGCAGGCCATAAGATTAAATTGCAGAAAACTTTCGATTTTTTTTTTCAGAAAATTATAATACATTATTTTGCAGCCTTTTCCACGTTTTTTTTAACGTGATGTTTTCTAGAATTCCTTATACTTTCTTTGAAAATTCAAAACTGACTCCATTCGCAATTTTGACACTCTAGACTTTACAATTTTGCAAGTTATTGTTGAACTCCAGAAACTCTGAAAAGTTTTATCCAACGAATTCATTTAACTTATAGCCGTCTTTGCTAAACTTTCATTGTTGTGATACTTTTATCTTCTACACTCTAACAACTTTAAAGATGATTAGGTTAATTTTAAAATGATAGAAAGTTTATCTAACAGGCGACCGCAATTTCTGAGACAAGTTTTATGGTAGAGCAACTGAAGTCAAAATCTTAAGATTTAAATCAATCCACCTAACATCAGGCTATATTATATATCATTTGAAAGGTAATTTTGTTCTCTATCTGTTTTCATCATTCGTTAAATTGGGCCGTGGCTCCGACTTCTTGAAGTGAAGGTCAAAGGTCAAACTTCTGAAATTCTGGTAAACCAATTTCAGTCACATTTCAATCATTAATTAATGAAGGGAAGGTAACAGGAAAATTCCAAAATGAAGTTACAAAGTCGACTGTCTACAATAATTTATTAATAAACAACTGATAACAATTTAGACCATTCTTTCATTTAAAACGATTCGCAGGGTGTGAATTTATTAAGGAGGTCAATAAACATTACTTGCCGTCAATATAAGCAGTTTGTGAAATGACCTTAACCTTTTGAACTCCGCGATTAACAGAATTTTTAACGACATACTATATAGATATTTTTGGAAAATGAAACCGATACAAAATTAAGTAAATATAAAAAACTCAATACTGGCATACATGAATTTTATAAATAAAAAGAACCCGCGTCACAACTAAATTATCGCAAAATAATATATTAAAATCACATGTATTAATGTGTGCTTGATATAGAACAATCTGTTCAGTGGCTGGCTGGTAAATCGTTCATCCTTTTAATTAATAGTAAAAATTAAAAAATTTATATATTATGGAATAAAAAAGAGAACAGGGAACACCTACAACGTCCGAAAAACATAGCCACATGCCACAAAGTAAATAGGAACTGCACAAGAAAAAACCCACAATACAAATACAAAAGACAAACATAAACAACGAAAGGAACTCGGGACAGCCGGAGTGGTACCGGCACTAGCAAAAGCCAGCGGTAGGGTTAAACCGTTTTATGGGTACCCGATATATCGATTTCTTTGATATTTTGATATTACTGGCGGGGCAGCTGATTATCGGAAGCCAAAATGAAATTCCGTCAAATATGCATGTGTTAAAAATATACTAATTACGCTAATCATATGCAGACTAATCAATGGACCTTACAGTCCGACCAATTTTACACATATCATATATAGCCTACCAGCCAGCCACTGAAAATACTGTTATATTTAACATGTTACATGTACACGTTCTAAAACTTTGGACAAATAAACCTACACCTCATAGACAATCACTTCTACTCTATATTCTATACGAGTTTTCCATATTTTTTCGATTCATCGTGATTGTCATTCATGTTTACATTAGATTTTAACAAAGTGTTTTTACAATTTCAGTACTTTGGTAAGAACAAAATTCTGTGCAACACAAATTCTTTTTTAATGACACATGCCTCACTTGCTATCTAAATTTCTACCTTTACATATGCAGATTAAATCTTGGAGAAAATCAGACCATATTCTCCCGGTGGACAATGCTGGTTCATGAACCTAAGCTCCTTATTGCCACACTTAGATTTGCGTTGAGCTAATTTATGTTTTGGCAATGTGGCAAATCACCCATATTTGTGTCGAAATACACGCCATAAGAACATGATGATGCAATAAAATAGAAAGTACTACAGGAAACAACTATCATGACTGAAAAACAGTCACATTCCACAATGTATCAAGGAACTTCACTAGAAATAAGCAATAAAAGACAAATGTAAACAACGAGAGGAACTCGTACACCCAGACTTGAAATTTGTGCCGGCACTTGCAAAAGCAAAGCGGTTTAAGGGTATCCAAACCTCCCCCTTTTCCTGTCCCGTTTCCACAAAGTTTAATAAACACACGAATAAGACCCGATAAAGGTAGACTACTCACTCCATGACCACAATCTTAAAAAGGAGAACGGACAAACCGTAATTTTGACAGACGGGTCAAGAAGTCAAAGAAACGCTGACTCACTTTGTTGGAGTTAAATCAATTCAGACCCCTTGCAAATAGCTACAGATGGGTGCAGATGCAACGTTCCAAAATGTGCACTTAAGGTGAACTTGCAGTTCATTTTTGACGTTCACTTTGCGATCTCTTTGTTCACTTTCTTGGAATAGGTAGCAATTCCATGACAGCTATTTTCGCGTTCACTAGTGAACTTCAAGTGCACTTGAAAGCTGTCGCGAGGTTCACTAGTGAAAACGAGATTTTCCAAGATAGCATTTTTGCGATAGCTGATGTTATAAATTTATTTCCATGTAGTGTTCTATTTGGATAAGCAAGTGCGACATAAATGTCTTTATACCAATATATTAAACAAATTTAAACATGTTAAATAATATTTCCCCATTCAAAATAAAAACATACGAGTAGAATTGTATATCTCTGTCCGAAGGTGTTTATATTTCTGCTTTTCCATTTCAAGGACA
Source organism: Modiolus philippinarum (assembly GCA_002080025.1). NCBI lineage: Eukaryota > Metazoa > Mollusca > Bivalvia > Mytilida > Modiolidae > Modiolus > Modiolus philippinarum. The sequence continues at coordinate 15,920 of MJUU01061535.1, read as the reverse complement.
GGAAAATATCTTACAAAGACCTCGTTTTCAATTGTTGACTGTCGGCACCATTTCCCGTTTTCAAATGAATTTTTGAACGATCCACTTTCCATCATGTTTAAAAAGCAAATCCAACATCCCGTTTATACCCTTTTGAAACATTTTTTTCGTTGTTTTTATGTTTGTTTGTTCGTTTTTGTTTTTTATTGTTTTTTATTTTATTTTTTTTTTGTTTTTGTTTTTGTTTTTGTTTTTTTTCTTTTTTTCAATTTTCCTTTATCATATCCTTTCGAAGAGTTTTTAATGTTGCCATATAGCTTCTCATCCATCTTAACATATAAGTGATTGAAAAGTCAGGTTTTTTATTGTGCAGTGAAAACTCAATCCTTACCCATGACCGAAATAATCATTTTTTTTCTAAATATCTTACTTTATTATATTCTTTTGAAGAAGTTTTATATGTTGTTATATTGCTTTTTATCCAGTTTTACATAAATATGTTTGAAAAGTCAGGTTTTTTTATTGTGCGGTTTAAACTCAGTCCTTACAAATGACCAAAATAATTTATTTTTTCTAAATATTTTACTTCATGATATCCTTTCAAAGAATGTTTGTGTTTTGCAATATTGCTTTTCATCCATATTTACAAAGATATGTTTGAAAAGTCAGTTTTTTGTGAAATACTATATTTTAATTATATATTGCAATATTGCTTTTTATCAAATCTTTATTTAAATATGGTGGAAAAGTTGGGTTTTATATTGTGCGGTTTAAACTTCAGCCATACAAATGACCGAAACAATCCATTTTTTTTCTAAATATTTTGCTTAATCATATCCTTTCGAAGAAAATTTATATGTTGCTTTATTGCTTTTCATCAATTTTTACATAAGTATATTTGAAAAGTCAGTTTTTTTTAATATTGTGCGGTTTAAACTTGATCATAACAAATGCCCCAAAAAAAAGAATTTTTTTTTCTTATATTCTTATATTCTTTTTTATCATATCCTTTGGAAGAATTTTTATATGTTGCTCGATATTGTGTTTGATAAATTTTTGCAGAAATATAAATGCAGATTTTGGTTTGTTTGTTTTTTTTTTTCGGTTCATTTTTCATTCAATCTCGTACATTGCATTCGCTTTACATTGAACACATGAACTATATAAAAAAACAACATTGACGTGGCTTTTCTCCTAAAGTCATTAGTTATAATTTGTATGCCCCCAGATCGATGATCGGGGTCGTTTTGTTTTTGTCCCGTCTCTGTGTGTGGTTGTGTGTCTGTCTGTGCGTCCGAAACTTTAACCTTGGCTATAACTTTTGAACTATATAAGGTAGACTTTTCATACTTGGCAAGTCTATAGGTCTAGTCAAGAGAAACATAAATATGCAAACAAAATTAGGTTAGGTCAAAGGTCAAGGTCACAGAGGTTAAAAAGGGTTGAAATTGGCTGTTTTCACATCTTTTACTGTAGAATCCTCATCATTTATCCTATTGAGACGTAATTTGTTTCCTGTTATTGCTAACAAAATTGCACAACTGTAATATGTCAAAAAATTTGAGGTAGCATTTACCGTTTTTGAGAAACAAGAGGCCCAAAGGGGGACTAACAGAATAAAAGAATTCTTAAATTTTTGTCGGATCTTGATGCAGTATTTTTCTGTAGGTTTCTTAAAGCATTTTTAAACAATTAAAGCCAATTCAATAAACTAGAAGCCCAAATGGGCTTAATCTGTTTCAGAATAAAGGGTTAAAGTGGGTGTTTTTATGGTAATAAACAATTTTTGAATTATGTAAGATAGACTTTTAGTACTTGGTAAGTGTATAGGTTTTGTCAATATGAATATCTATATGCAAAAAAATTAGAACAAAGGTCAAGGTCACAGAGGTCAAAAGGGATAAAATTTGGTATTTTCATATTTTTTTACTGTAGAATCTAGGGGTATATGTAGTGTTTCACAAACACATCTTGTTGTTAATTTGCAAAGGACGGATATTTAAAACATATTTCCATGTATTCTAGAAAAAATCACGACTGTTTTAAATCTAAATCTAAACTGATACTCGTTTCTCAGTCCCAGATCAAAAACTGCAGATATTTTAAAGTCAACTTGATCAAACTACGATCAGGAGTTTTAAAACGACCAATCGCTTTATCTAATGTAAAGCAGCGACGATGTGCACTCTGCGACCGCGTCTGCTTTTTGAGTGCACTTTAAAACGGTCACACGTCACCTGATTCACTTTTAAGTGAACTCGAAGTGCACTTAAGGAACACTTTTTGGGTACACTCGGATGGAATGTTGCGTCAGCACTAATCTGTAGCTGTAATTCTTGTTAAAATCTGTGTGGTGTGGTAAGAGGCAACGTTGTCTACTATATTGCCAAATCACCTTGCAGCTCACCGTATATCTGTGATATTGTCCTGAACCAGTATTGTTCACCTTGAAAATGTCTCTGAAAGAAAGAACTAATCTTCACATGTAAAGATAGAAACTAAGGTAGCAAAAGTCGGCAGCAGACTACCGAAAAAATAAAGGTTGTGGTTATTTAAAAAAACGGCCACAGAGCACGGAAATAATAGCATATCACTCAAAAATAAGGCACTTATCTTGTGAACTCTTATAAAACCCGAGAGTGACATCAGCTGCTCTGGAAGGGTAAGCATGTTCTGTCCCGCTAGCTATATACGTAACACGCGAGAAATATACTGCTTTGACGATCTGTTTGTTGGTTGACTAGTAACAAAATACCGAAATTACTGTAAAAATTTTTTTCTGCATATGGCCATTTCGACAACTTATGTCTCTTCAGAGCATATAAAACCAAAACATTTGTATATTCATAAATCGAAATGTCTGAAAGCTGAAAGAAGCTAAATAGCAGAAGGATCTAAATAGAAAAGCCAAAATTAACTAATGACAGAGCCATGTAAGAGGGAGTTTAGTTCAATAAAAATATAATAAAATTCAGATATTGCAAGATCCAAAATACAATCGGTTTTTGGGTCAGCACCGAAGTACTGTCTACTGTGTTAGTGAATACCCTCGGGGACTAACAAGCCTCTAGCACTGGCATCGGCCAAGTGGTAACAAATTAACAAAATACCAAAGTTACTGTAAAATTTATTTTCTGCATATGGTCATTTCGACAATTTATGTCTCTTCAGTGACTAGTCAATGTCATTTTCGAAACCAATTAGTAATACATTGCATATGTTTCTTCTCTAACCCTAACCCTAACCCAAAGTAAAGAGTCTGAATAGCTGTGAAATCACTAGAGTATTTTAACATGATTTTACTCTTTTCAAAAATCACTGTATAAGCTACATGCTCGAAAGTTACTGATCAACTTTGAAATGTACACTCAATATGTTGGAGATATAGGTATATTGCTGCTGAGAAAGGAAAAGTTCACCATTGGGAAGTTAATCATCACGTTTGTGAAATAGCATAGATTTTTAATCGTCTATCTTTGTCAGTATACAACAAAAGGTCGACATTGGTACAAAGCTGAAGTAGATGTATTGGTAGTGTTTTTAATTTCAAGTTCATTTGGGACAGATCTAGTGTAAGCATTCCTTAAATTTGAATTTTTGAAAGACAGCACATCGTCTATGTAGCTATTTATGCCCGCATCATGAGCAAAACATCAGTTGATCGAACTTTGTTCTTGTCAACTAACCATAATTTGTGAAAACCGTGGGCAAACTCTAATGCCAACATGATGGCCTATGAAATATTTTTGCTCCCACTTGATTTGTCCAATGCATTGGAACATATATATATTCGACTTCTTCTCCAATGAAAACAACCCCCTTCTCCCAAGAAAACAAATAAATAAACACCATACGAATTCATGATTTTTTTTAATTTGTTTTCATTAATGCGTAATTTATTCGCTATATTCATATGAAAAAAAATTGATTGAAAACCCGCAACCACGCAAGTAATACTAGACCAACCCCTTTTTTGGGAACAATAGCATAAAATTCGAAGGAAACCCACTTTTTATACAAAGTTTTGCAAAAAGTAAAATCCATCACATATAGGATATATGGGATCATGAATTAAGAACTTTCCGAAATAGCAATTATATTTACAAGAAACTTAAAGAAAAGCGGAATTGGATAGCCGAGAGGGTAAAAATTAAAAAAAGGTCAATTCCAAAAACATATATCGATTATTTAAAAGCAGACATATTCTCATGTGACCGTTAACAAAATACAATACAAAATGACCGACGTATGCAATATCTTAACGGACTTAAATGTAAACAGGTGATCTTAAATTAAAAAATAGACAAAAGTCAATTTGTGAAAATAAATGGAATGCATATTTTGGCAATGAATTTGAATGCTGTAAAATATGGCAGGGGAAAATCTATAGTTTCGCATTAAGAGAATCAAATCAAATTAATTGGAAACTACTACACATGATTATTTATACAGAAGGGAAATTGCAAAAATGGGAAGATCGAACCGAAAATGCCTTTTATGTAAAGTTAATACGGAAAACCTAGTACATCTATTTTTTACTTGTGTACATATCACAGTATTGTTTGAATCTTTCAAGCTATCAACACTTATTTTGTCAAAAATACCATCGAAATACTACAATTTTCAGAACAAAATGTAATTTTAGGGGTTCTAATAAAAGTAAACAAATATGTGTTATTGTTACATCAATATTAAATACTGTTAAGTGGGCTTTTTGGAAATTGCGAAATGTAATATAATATCAAAAGAAATATTTCTCATTTCAACTTCTTGTTCGAACGGAATTTTGAATATTTCATATCCTCAATAGACCAAAAGACAAAAAAAGGTGAATTAAACAAAAACATCGTAGAAAATATAACAAACTATACTACACACAATTGATTAAAATTAGAATTTACCGACTGAAGCTGAGTTATACCCCAATAAACTAAACAACCACGTGCAAGTGTGGCTCTTTTCCGGGACACTAAACACGGTATAGTTAAAGTACAAATTTAAATGACCGTAACAATGACCCTCATCAATTCTCAATCAAGTTTTGTTAATACATATTATTTTGATTTGATGCATTGTGTATTGATTGAATATCGTTTCATTTCTTGGTGTATTTATTTATTTATGTAGTTGTTTAACACATGCATGTGATTTGTCAATTAAATCCCCTGGTTTATTTGACAATTAATATACAAGGCTGAACCTTAGTGAGATCGCTGTGTCACCAAGGGATAATGTTAACAGCACGAAACGTATAATCTGTTGATGATAGTTGAAAAAATTGATAGAAAAGTATGACAAATACCCACAAAATTCGAAAATCACAAAAACTAATGAATGTTCCCCCCTCCCCTAAAAATATAAATAAACAATTTTTTAAACTAGAAAACTTCTTCCAATATTTCCTGTGACCTCGTCGTGGTTTGTAAGCTTCCAAAAACAATTTATTTCGCCTAACTAACAAGAGACTACTTAAGTGTACGCCAAAAGAACATTCAGAGATTTTAAGTCAATTTTAGGAACATTATAACTGTAATTGTCAGATGTATGTCCAATCCAGAATCGGTTTCATTTGAAAGAAAACATCTATATAGTATGTCGTTGATTTTATATAAATATCAAAGGTCAAAGTCGTTTCACAAACTGTTCATGCAGAGAGTTGTGTTTTGGAATCTCGTTTATAAATTCACATCCTGTGAATAGCTTATTGTAGAAAAGTTGTCAAAACTGTTACCAATGGTTCATAAATATGTCATTGTAGTTGGATTTAATAAATGAAAAGTGACTGACATGAGTTTACCAGAATTTTCGAAGTTTGACTTTTGACCTTTATTTATAAAAAAAATCGTAACCTCTTCCCGATTTGACGAACGGTGAAAACGGATGCCGAACAAAATTACCATTCAAATGATGTATGATACAGCTAGATGTTAGGTGGGTTTATAAGAATCTTAAAGTACACGACTTTTTGAATTTCGTTGCGGAACTATTAAGCATTTTCATGAATATTTGTAGCAAGAATTGTATATCTTAATTCAAATGTCCGAGCTTTCGAGAGATAGAAATAAACTTTGTATTGTTAAAATGCACACCCGATTGTTAAGTTTTTATTTCCAAAACAAGTCATAATTTTAATTTCATCTCATTTTATTGGATAAATAACACAATACCGAAGTTACTGTCAATTTAGATTCTCCATATTCGCATTTCGACAACTTATGTCTCTTCAGTGCAGATCAAATCAAAACATTTGAAAATGCATCATCCGCAATATATAAAAGCTGAGAAGAACAAATTACCAATAGGGTCTGAAAAGGAAAGCCAAACTAGCTAAGGACAAAGCTATGCAAGAGGGAGATACTCCTTAAGTTTTAACAAAATTTTCTGAAATTTAGATATTGCATGTTTAAATAAAATCGGTTTTCGGGCCAGCACCGAAAACACTTCTATGTTTGTGAATACCATCGGGAACTAACAGTCCACCAGCAGTGGCATCGGCCCAGTGGTAACTAATATTAACATCAAGCATTGCCTTATTGTTCCGAAAGCACAATATTATGTTAGCTTCAAAACAATAAATTAAAGAAACAATTCTTGCAAATGTAGTTTTGACATGGGTATATTCGTGACGTTTAGACCGAATACCATATTCTTGATTAGTTTTAACCCCACCCTTTCACAGTCCCTCCCCCGGGAGCTAACGAGCTTAAATAATCACGAATATATAATGCCTATCCATGTTGAATTTACAACACATAATGCTTGGATGAATTTTTACGATACATATTTCGATATATACGACTAGTTCAAAAATCGAAGCAGATATAAGAGAATGCACTGTATTGTTGGTTAGATTTAATGAATTGGAAGTATTCAATTGTTTATTTTAAAAAAATAAATATTTAAAAAAAAACACATGAATTTATATACGATAACCATTTATATTTGTCTATAAACTACAAAGCATGATACGTAACATCAAGAGGTTGCGTTTTTCAACAGACAATCGGGATTCCCATGGGAACTAACTGCGCACCGCTTTTAGCTGATCTCTTTCTTTTCTCGTATGAGGCCAAGTTTTTACAAGGACTAACACGAAAAAAAAGAACATTTAGCCCAGTGCTTTAATTTCAGCTTCCTCTACATAGACGATATACTTTCTCTTAATAATTCAAAATTCAAGGAATATCTACACCAGATCTATCCGAATGAGCTTTAAGTTAAAGTGACTACTGACACACCTACTTCAGCTTCGTACTTAGATCTGTTTATATACATTGATGAAGATGAACGTTTGAATGCTAAGCTATATGACAAACGTGATGATTTCAACTTCCCAATTGTGAATTTTCCATTTATGAGCAGCAATATACCTACCTCTTCAGCCTATGGAGTGTACATTTCACAGTTGATTCGTTACTGTCGTGCAAGTAGTTTATAAAGTGATTCTTTAATAGAGCAAAAATGCTGTCCCAAAAGTTGTTTAGTCAGGGATTTGTTCAGCCTTTGTTGCTTTCATCCCTTCAGAAATTTATGGCCGTCACCATGATATCATTGACAGTTATGACGTATCTGTGTCACAAATGAAAACAGACATTTTCAGCTAGATTTCACGTCTTCACGGATTTGACATAACCGGTTTTGACTCAACCCTGGATCGAGTCATTGATAGTGTGACGGGTGCCGCGAGTGGAGCAGGACATGCTTACCCTTCCGGAGCACCTGATGTCACTCCCGGTTTTCATGGTAGTTCACACTATGAGTGTCTTAGTTTTTAATGTCGTCTTTTTATTTCCGTGCATTGTAGCTGTCTCACGTCCTTGTTCTGTCCTTGTTTTTCTCTGTTGCCGGTTTTGGCATGTCTGTAGATTTCGAGTTTTGTGGTTTTCGCTTCCCTTGTTCCTTCGGTATTCTACTGCCGTTTTTGATACAAAAGATTTCACAAAAAGATGGTGTACATCGAGCACGTATATTAGGTACCTGCGAGGTCTATTTATCTACGGTGTTTTCAAGTCACTTGTAAATTTTTAAATGTAATTATGTAAACGATTCATTTATTAAATAGTATTTATTCATTTACAGTAACCTCCGTATTTTGTTATTTAAAAAATTAATGAAGGAAAGATAACAGGAAACACTTACAATGGCCGAACATTACAATCACATGTTACAATCAACCAGGGAACTACACAAAAAAAACAATAAACGGACAAAAGACGAACATAGATAACGATAGGAACTCGGGATAGCCGGACTTGGTACCGGCACTAGCAACAGCAAGCGGTAGGGTTAAACCCCCACTTTCTCTATCCCGTTTCCCTATAGTATAATATACATACAAACAAAACCCAATACAATACGCCCATATTCAATTAGATTTAGAGCCTATGTTTGTTTACAAATAGAAAGAAAAGAGTCGAAGAGAAGATTTAAACTAAGGCATTCAGTTATTTTCGTTTTTAACAAAGAGTTTTAGTCTTCAGTTGTAAATTTTTAAGTCAGCATAAATTTGGTATTATTATTTTTCAGAGTGACCAAGACTTTGCACGTTTTCATCTTTGTTATCCTTATAACTGATAAACATGTATTTTGATAATGATAGAACAGAAAGGATCTTATATTAGCTGACCATGTAGGAAAGTTGCAACTTACAAGATCTTTCATAGATCGCTTATCCTTGTATATGAACAGTGCTAAACAACCTGACACGGATTTTCCTTACTATAAGTTAATGGAGTTTGAGTGAAACAATAAATATATATGTAGATCACCTGAAATACTAATTACTGATATATTACAGATAAATATATGTTTATAAAATATTTTGATGTTTGAATAAGTCATAGAATCATCAATACTTAATAGCACTTGATTGTTTTTCATCTGTTTTCTTCTTTTTTTTTGGTCATATATGAAGCTTTTCATATAAAATAGATTAAAATGCCAATTGGTTTTCCATAATTGAGTCTTGTAACATTTAAAATACGGATATTATGCTTCTTACTGATTACAACATTCAAGCTGCTATCTGTGCTCGATTTATTGTGGCTTTTTCATTCCCATTCAAGAAAAAAAAAAGAAAGTACATGCAAATTCAAGATTCAAGATTCTCAATCACGTTCTTTGGTCGATGTGTGATTCTAGATCCTTATTTTACCTAATACAAGCATGAGCATTTCAATGTCTACGAATTTCAATACAATGGCTGTTGAGTTGCTACCGCACAAACAGAATGCAGGAGTTGCATTACTACCGGTTTAACTCATCATTCCTTTTGAAAGGTATATTCTAAATAAGAAACATTACAGTTTACAATTTTCCGTAGTTTTTGCACCACCTCTGTCTTTCTGCCCTTTGGATATAAAAAATACCCAAGTTGCATAAAAATACAGTATGTCGATATAAATTTCGATTGCGGTTTCCGTTAAAGGCAATTATCTTTTTGTTTTTTGTGTTTTTTTTTGTTTTTTGTTGTTGTTTTTTGTGTGTGTGTGTGTGTGTGTGTGTGTGTGTGCTAAAGCCTTCATTCACATTTGTTTGCTCTGCTGTTATAGTTCTTTCATAATCCGGCTTAGCTTTTCAAACTTACTATAGCAATGCTACAACATAACGAGGGAGGATATAAGTTTACAAGTCGTCAAATTTCAAAATGGTTTTCATCGGTAATTTTGTATAATGTCAAGAACAATACAGAGTTATAATCAGCACTTTTCTCAAAGTGTAAGACAATTTTAAACGCAGTTTGCATATGTTGTCGACGGAAATTTCAATTTTATAGCTTCATCCTTAATAAAGAAAGCTGAAGTTCGATAAATATTTATGTTTTGGCGTTGATGGTTTTTTGACAGACTTGAAACAAATACAAAGGCATTATTAGTGTCATGCATATTGCCATCAAGACAACTTACTGTGCAATGATTTGTATTCGTAATACATTAATTAACGTGGATTTTTGTCACAATTTTTCAGCAAAAAGGTCTGAAAATTGATTGGACAAATTCCAAATGAAGGTAAACACCAAATTACAGACAAAAAATCTAAGGGCAAAAAGACAAACCAGGTTTAAAATCACCAGTTAAGTTTTCAACTGTAATGACCCTGACTTGTTACAGGCATTCCAAAATATTTAGGAACCAAAGGGAACAGGTAGTGTTGACCCGATGTCGTATTGGACACACCAGACAACAAAATTGTTTTATCCTAAACGTTGATAACCGACCTATATTTATTCAATGCAATTGTCCTTATACAATGCAACGCGTTTTATTTGGCTGTGAAGATGTTCCTGATATCAGGCAAAATATTGACACTGCTGTCACTGCGGTCACGGAAATAACTATTCCTAAATAGAAAGGCTACAAAATTGGTTTTTACTATGGCATACCGCATCAATTGTGTAACATACACTCCATAAGCAAAAGCAGTTGAATATTCTTTTCATGATAGGCGAATTAATAATTTTGAAAATTGAAGTCATCCCTTTCTTTGTCCTAAATTTCAATACTGTGATGGCCATTTTCGTTTTTTCAAGATGATTTATGTTGTTTCTTTTATCTCTGATTGTGTAAGATTTATTGATTGAAGCCGTTGTGCAAAAGTTGCATTAATGAAAAGAATATCAATAATGTCAGTGGGATTGAAGGATTTAGCTTTTTACGAGCTTTTACAATCCCTGATGACAATAATTCTCATAGAAGTATATGAACAGGTCTACCAGTAGAAGAGCACAATTCGTGCCCAATGGTTATCAAGGCAGCGCCTCCATATGTGACAAATGTATTATGAATAATTAAATCAAGCATACTGCCTACCTGTTTTCATCGTAGCATGTTATTGTTTTACTTGGTTTTTCAAAATAATAAGGAAAGATGTTTTTTACACTCCATAAGCAGAAATAGCTGAATAATCTGTTCACGATAGGGGAATTAATAATTTTGAAAATTGAAGTCGTCCCTTTTGTTGTCCTAAATTTTAATACTGTGATGGCCATTTTCGTCAAATCAAGATGATAATCCAAAACAGATGTAGATCAAATGGTTTCTGTTGTTTCTTTTATCTCGAATTTTGTAAGATTTATTGATTGAATCCGTTGTGCAAAAATTGCTTTAATGGAGAGAATATCATTAATGTCAGGGGGATTGAAAGAATTAGCACGTTTTATTTTACAATTTCTTATGAAAATATGTCTCGTAAGAGTATATGAACAGGTCTACAAGTAGAGGAGCACAATGAGTGCCCAATGGTGTATCAAGGTAGCACCCCCCAATGTGACAAATATATTATAAATAAGAAAATCAAGCATACTGCATACCTGTTTTCATCGTAGCATGTTATTTGTTTTACTTGGTTTTCGAAAATGATAAGGAAAGCTGTTTCCTGTATTCCCCTTCTTTTCATTTATAACCTAATACAACATTTTTAAACAGCAGAGGCATTTTGAATGATACCTTTGATTGGTGATTTTAGTGTGTCCTAAGTAGGCATGGTATAGAGTGGGAAAAAGTCAAATATTTTGAGGGAATGTACTTGAGGAAATGAAGGAAATTTAAGATTTTCCAATTAATTCTTGAAAAATTGAGTATTCTTATGTGATTCATACTTCGCCTTTAACTTTTAAACGCTCTTTCTTTAATGTTGTTTGATTGTTGTAAATTGTCCTAGCCAAACTAAAAAAATTTTGCATTGCAATTAGAATATTCACAATCTATTTTTCTTTTTGCTTTGTAAAAGCTGAAAATCCGTTTTTTATTTCTTAATTTATTTTCAGTTAACTCTCTTTTCAACCTTGGTCATTGTTTACTTAATATAAATTGTTCCTTTACTTGGAATAACAGGAAACACATGACGGATGCCAGCGATTTTAAGACAAAGTTGGTAATTTGTCATATTTCGTTTTATGGATTTCCAAATGTTTTTATTGTATCTGCACTGAAGAGATATAAGTTGTCGAAATGCGCATATGCAGAATCTAAATTCACCGTAACATCGGTATTTTGTTATTAATGTTTGTCGACGACCCCGTATTTACGACTAGTAAAACATAAATGTAGCGTTGTTCGACTTCTAGCATTGAATTCCATTCAAATCGGCAAGTGCCAAGGAACCATCTTAAACTTGCTATGATGTATGAGCTAAGCGTTGTTCCATTGCTTGGTTTTACCATATTATTGTAGAGATTTCGGCTCCTCTGCGTTTACTCCACATTCTTGCAATGATTATGATAACACAAGCTTGTCGGCAAAAGACACAATAGATATATTTCTACAGATAGTCAGTTTCTCATCAGTCATGTCAACAAATACGAACGAAACATTATAAACGAAAACATTCAACACTATCTATGTAAACAAAGAACTAGATCATACGTTCAAAAATATAAATACAAGCAAAGCAAACATATTTTACTATCACTCTCATAAAATGAACATTCAATCACTATAGACGTATGTATATAATATATATTTAATACATAATTGCAACAAACCGCTTTTACGGCAGCACTGTATAAAATCTGTTTTGACATTGTCTCATTTGTTGATATGACCAGTTAAGGGTGCACTGGTGTGATCACTGATATTTTAACAGCGACAATGGTATTGGATTTGGAGTAACCGATGATATCTTCCTGCTGACTCCTCTGTTTCATCGCATTTCCAAAAACAAGTCATGGAAATTTGCATGTAAATTTTCTTTATATTCTTTGTTTACGTCTTGCGGCTGCAATTTGTTGGTACAGGTGGCAGGCACACAAACTAGAAGGGTATCATTCTTTTAGCACGCCTGATTCAAAGGTATGGGTGAACTATTGATATAAAAGTCTGTTTTTCATATTTTCGTCATCTGGTCTTAATCTTAGGCAAATATAGGTTACAGGAGCTCAATCATTTGTTATGCATTTTCCACCGGGCACCCCTCCTATTAAAAATATAATTTCTCTGAGAATAAATCCATTCGAAAGAATTGAGTAGTAGTTCCTGAAAGTACATGCATAAACGTTTAAGTTTATCTAAAATATACATATATAGTAATGCGAAAAAATTTTTTTTAATTTTCAGTTGTTATAAAAGATCAAAACAAAATTACAGATGCAAACTTTTACACTGACCAAAATTTATTAAGATAACCTCATTTTAAACAGAGTACATTTTCCTTTCCCTCGATTACCTGAAAATATAAAAAGATAATCTATCCAAAGCAAAAAAAATCAATAAGGCAATATCCAATCAGAAGACTGAAAGAGCTTTATTCTAAATAAAACGTTGTAAAAAAACCTTACCAGTGAAATTTTATCATGAAATTTAGTTCTTGTATCCTGAGCAAGAAATCGACTGTTTTCAAATAAACCAATTTAAACAAGATGTGTTTGTGAAACACTACATATGTCCCCAAATTCTACTGTAAAATATATGAAAATATCCATATTTACCCCTTGTTTTACCTCCGTGACCTTGACCTTTGACCTATTTTTGCAAATTAATATTCATATGACAAGACCTATACGCTTGCAATGTATTAAAAGTCTATCTTTGGTCCGTGAAACAAGGATTCTGCAGTCAAATATGCGAAAACGGCCAATTTCACCTTTTTAACCTGTGACCTTGACCTGACCTATTTTTTTCATATTTATGTTCCACTTAATTAGACCAATACACTTGTCATAAATGAAAAGTCTACCTTATACAGTTTAAAAGTTATAGCCAAGTTTAAAGTTTCGAACGCACAGACAAACAGACGGGACAAAAACAATATGCCCCGATTATCGATCTCGGGCATATTAAAAGTACTTATATTTGATACGAAGTTTCGAAGAAATCAAGCACTTTTTACAGAAATACTGTTAACGTATTTATTTTCGTGGTGTACTTATTTTCGGTATTGTCGTGGTGGGCTCTGAAACACGGAAAATAGTACCCTTGAAAATAACTTTTTGTGTAGAAAAAGCCTTTTAAACATTGAAAACCGTGAAAACTGGTACCTGCAAATGTGTCTATCTTTCATAAACCGCGGAATTAATACGTTTTCAGTTATACCAGTCTAATCAAAGATCCATTTTATGCAGCAAAAGGTTAATTTAAAAGATGTTAATTGGAGTTGCATTCAAATTGTAAAAAGTAGTAATAGTGTTATGTTTTAAATTAATAATGATGTTCTTTTTTGTTTGCATTCAGGGTGGATTCCACCCCTTTTTTATTTAAAAAATACTGAAAAATGGTTTTATTTGCATTTTTCGGCAGTTTTAAGGAAAATAAAATTTACTTCAGAGAAACATCGATTCTTATCTATTACTGATGAGAAGGGTAAGGGCTAGGTTTAGGGTTAGGATCAATTAGGGTTAGGGTAGGTTAGGGGATTAGGGGGCTAGGGTTAGGGTAAGGGTCATTGTCAGGGTTAGGTAGCAGGGGTTTGGCCACTACAAATATCTGAGGGTAGTGTCGGATATATTGAGTTAAAAAAACTTAGGGTTAGGGTTAGGTATCTGGGGGTTCCGTTTTGCGGAATGTTTTTGTGCTTCGGCTAACCCTTTTTTGCATGGTAAATATTACTACGCTAACCCAGGGTTAAGGCTAGGGTTACAGAGCATTTATATGTTATTAGGGTTAGGGTTGGTATGGAACTACTTTCATACCCTTGGAAGTGTGCATCCACACACTTCCGAACCCATTGTATAGTAATGCTTGTTTTCAGAAAAGAGTTTATAATGGTATGGCTAATTTGCATTTTACAAATACAAAGGAAGGTAATTATAATGTATAATGTAAAGTCTATGGGAAAAATTGAGCTTTGAAAAGACACGTTCTACTATAAAAAGAAGCAGCTGAAAATATGGCCTTAGGGTATATCGATCCTTCTGAATCGATTGGTACACTCAATGAACCATTTTAAAGATATTTGCATTTGAATCAGTTATATAAAATTATAGTAATTTGTGTCATTTTTTGTCAGTTATGTCATTTTTTTTCAAAAATGTAATTCAGAGTCCTTTTAGTCGATTATACTGCGGATGTCTTTATAAGCAGCAGTTGATGCTTACTGTACCGGTAGAACTGATCTCACTAATGGTTGTTATTGGGTCCATGTTGTTCATCTGTGTGAGGGTTAGGGTTAGGGTTAGGGTTAGAGGATTAGGGTTAGGGTTGGGGTTAGGGTTAGGGTTAGGTAATAGGAGGTTTGGGGGGATAATGATAAGCGGATGGATTTGGTGCTTCGGTAACCCAATTTGTATACGGTAAATATTCCTACGCTAACCCAGGGTTATGGTTAGGGTTAAGAACTACTTTCATCCTATCTTTAATACGAACTTTGACTGCTCATATCTCAGCCATTTCTGAACCGATTTTAAAAACTAAACCAGTTTTGGAAAGCTGGGACATTGCCCTTTCAGATGATGCCTCATTTGTGGGTGTATCTTAAAAGGCCGTATTTTCCGACCTGTTTGAAATTGGTGTCAAAATGGGCTTGAATTTTGGGGTGAGGGTGGGGTTGTTGTAAGAGCTGGTATGGATACAATTGATAAGATTTCAAAAAAAGCGTGACTGTGTCAAAAAGTAGACAGAATACGCTTTCTAATGAGGCCTAGTTGTTGTAATTATGTGGAATATGAAGAATGTGAGAGCTGTTTGAACTTTGTGCCAAAATGACATCCGCGGCGACCTATTTGCAACTGTAACTCGGCCATGTGGCTTCCGATTTCCAAACCGAACCAGACTTAGGAGGCGCCCATAAATGACTCTATGTGACAGGGTTAGGGTTAGGGTTAGGGTTAGGTACTTAGGCTTAGGGGGGTGCAGCAGTATGCGGAAGTTTTTCGTGCTTCGGCTAACCCTATTTGTATACGGTAAATATTCCTACGCTAACCCTGGGGTAACGCCGGGTTAGAGTTAGGGTTAGAGTTACAGTGCATTCTTTGTTAATTAGGGTTAGAGTTAGGGTTAGGGTTAGGGTTA
>MJUU01061533.1:50507-61724 GCA_002080025.1 Modiolus philippinarum | reverse complement strand
GAATAACATACAGTCTTCAAACTTGGTATGTAGCTTGTTCACCACAAAACTCAGGTCGAGTTCGAATATGGGTTCAGAGGTCCAAGGGGTTCTGGAGTTATGCCCCTTGATACTTCGAAATTTTGTGAAACGTGGCGGGGTATCATGTAATCCACCATTACTATTTTTTAGAAATAGTGTTATATATTTTTGCAATAAAAAATAAAAAAACAAATGAACTTTAAACCATTAGCTGTTAGAAAAATTAAGAAAATCTACATTTTTAGGGAGATACAGAAATGCTAAAATTGTCCCTAAAAAGCATGAAAATGGGACAAAACTTTCTTATATTAACACAATTATATGATTTTTATATCCTACCACACATAGTGGCAAGGTATTATGTGATACCCTCAGTCGTCCGTCTGTCCGTCCGTCTGTCTGTCTGTCCGTCTGTCCGTCCGTCCGTATGTCTGTCTATCCGCCCCCCGAAAGTTTCAGACTGATAACTTGTGAACCAAATGACAAAAGGTCTTCAAACTTGGTATGTAAATTGTTTTCCACAAAACTCAGGTCAATATTGATTTTGGGTACAGAGGTTCATGAGTTATGCCCCTTGAAACTTTGAAATTTTGCAAATTTTAGGGTTGTCAACTAATTACTTTTGAGCGAAATAACATGCTGTCTTCAAACTGGGTATGTAAGTTGTTTACTACAAAACTCATGTCAAGATCGATTATGGGTTCAGAAGTCCAAGGGGTTCATGAGTTATGCCCCTTGAAACTTCAAAATTGTGCGAATTTTAGGGTTTCCGATTGATAGCTTAAGAACGAAATAAGATATTGTCTTTAAACTTTGTATGTTATAGTTGTTTACTATAAGTATGACCAAGTATGATTTTGGGTTCAGAGGTCAAGGGGTTCATGAGTTAAGCCCCTTGAAACTGAAATTTAGCAAATTTTAGGGTTTCCTACTGATAACTTGTGAATGAAATATCATACTGTCTTCAAACTTGGTAGATACATGTATGTTGTTTACCATAAAACACAGGCCAAGTATAATTTTTGGTTCAGCAGTATGTAGGATTCTGGAGTTATGCCCCTTTTAACTTTGAAATTTTGGGAAATGTGGCAGAGTATCATGTAAGGCACTATTACAATTTTTGGGAGTTGAATTAGTTCATTCCTTCTATTTACAGCTTTCAGAAAGTATGTCAAAAAGTTAAATACTCTAAGCTTGATCTTTTCCATGAAAATAGTCAAAAATAGGGACAAAAATGCCTAAAAATGAGCAAAAGTGCTAAAATTTGTCACTTTCAAACATCCGTATTAAAATACTTTGCACAGCAACCTATTAATTTTTGTTTACATATTGAATTTATAGGGCAAGAACATTGCAAAAATCAAGGTTTGAAAAAAAAAGTTTAATACTTTAAAATTTTGGCTCCTCACCAGAGTACATCCTTAAGACTTTATTAACAAATCACATATGGGATGCTGGGGGTTTACTTTGTTTTCTTATTTATTTGATCTCTAAAATAATTTACATTTTGGTTCGTCGGAAGTTTTGACAAAAGTGTGAGGATGGGCTACATAGATACTGTGTAACTTTTTGAGATATGGACCATGGAAATGGGTGGAGATAAGTTAGTAAAGGGGCAGTATAACGAGGGAGCACTATAATATATACTGTTTCTACAACAAAGTAACAAATGTTTTACAATTATTTTGACAGGTACCTCTTTCCTAAAACATTCCTGACACATCATTTCTGGACAAAGGAACAAAAAGAAGAAGTTTACACAGATAGACATATAAGTAGACTAAAACATATGCCACCAGTAGTTGATCATATGGAAATACATTGCAAAAAGATACCTGAACCAGATCTGAGAAAGAAAATGTATCAAATATTACAAAAAGTAGGTCACAGGTAAAATATATATTTAAAATTTGTCAAAGTGTAAGGAATCATGTTAGACTGGCATCATGAATTGTAATTTTAAACAGGTATTTAGCAATTACCACAAAATAAGTATAGTTGTTCAGCATAACAGAACAAAGATTTTAATTCAAAATCTTATGTTTCTATATTAGGAATTTTAAAAATTAAGGATAATTTAAAGCACCTACAACATGTACAATGACAGAAAAGCACAATCACAAAGAAACTGCAATGGAAAAAATATATATGAAAGACAAAAGACAAAACGTAAATAATGATAGTAACATGGAATACCTGTAATATTTCAAAAAGCTCCAGGGGGTTTTCATCATGTTATTTTTTTGTGTGTATGTGCATATTTAGCATGTTTATTGGCATTTTCATTGTGATGTTTTTTATGCCCCCGCGACGAAAAGTCGGGGGCATATTGTTTTACCCTTGTCCGTCCGACCGTTTGTTGTTCTTTCGTCCGTCCGTACGAATGGAAAACACAATTATTCAGGTTTTGAGGAAGTTCGCAAACAAATTCCAACTACTTCAAAGGAATATAACATACAATAAGTAGATGTACACTCATATATCTTTTGGAATATTCAAAATGGCCGTGGTTGCCATGGGAACTGAAAAAAGGCGGGAAAATTCAAAGTGTCTCAAATTTGATGAAACTTTACAAGAAGGATGTCTAACACCCATAGAAATGATTTTGGGTCTCAGATTTTTCAAAATGGCTGCCGTTGCCATGGAATTTGGAAAAAGGCGGGAAAATCGAAAGTGCCTCAAAATGGACGAAACTTTACAGGAAGATTGTTTAGCACCCATAGAATTGATTTTTGGGCTCAGAACTTCCTTTTAATATATTTTGGAAAATGGGAGGCATATCATTGTGTCCATACTTGTACTGTGTCAACACACATTTAAATTTGCACTTGCCATATTGATTCAGGGTTCAATGAGCGGGGGCATAATTTGTTGCTATTCGGTGACAGCTCTAGTTTTTATACCCCGCCACACTTAGTGGCATGGTATTATGTGATACCCTCAGTCATGTGTCCGTCCGTCCGTCCGTCCCCCGAAGGTTTCCGACTGATAACTTTTGAACGGAACAACATACAGTCTTCAAACTTGGTATGTAGCTTGTTCACCACAAAACACAGGTCGAGTTCGAATATGGGTTCAGAGGTCCAAGGGGTTCTGGAGTTATGCCCCTTGATACTTCGAAATTTTGTGAAACGTAGCGGGGTATCATGTAATCCACCATTACTTTTTTTAATTGGATTGTACATCCCTCACCTTGTTAACTGAATATCCCCAGTTAGTATTTTCAAATATATACATCTGACAACCTGTCTATAATGCCCACATCCCTCACTTTTTTATTAGTTCACCTGGCTATAGCCAGCGTGAGCTTTTGCCATCACTTTTCGTCCGTCGTCCGTCCGTCTGCCCGTCTGTCCCTTGTCCATCCGGCATAAACTTTTCATTCAGATATCTTCTTCTCTGAATTACTGGGCCAATTGAAACCAAACTTGGCTACAATAGTCCTTAGATGGTCCCCTGCAAAAAAGTTGTTTTTCAGATGCGCGCTATATCCAAGATGGCCACCACTGGGGATCAGAGTTTGAATATTGGACCCTATGAGAAAACACTTTCAAAGATCTTCTCCTCTGCAACTGCTGGTCCAATTAAAACAAACTTGGCCACAATAGTCCTTAGATGGTCACCTGCAAAAAAGTTGTTTTTCAGATCCGCACTATATCCAAGATGGCCGCGTGCGGGGATCATATTTTTAACAATGGACCCTATTGGAAAACACTTTCAAAGATCTTCTCATCTGAAACTTCTAGGCCAACTGAAACCAAACTTGGCCACAATAGTCCTTAGATGGTCCCCTGCCAAAAAGTTGTTTTTCAGATCCGCACTATATCCAAGATGACCGCCAGCAGGGATCATAGTTTAAACATTGGACCCTATGGAAAACAATTTCAAAGATCTTCTCATCTGAAACTACTAGGCCAACTGAAACCAAACTTGGCCACAATAGTCCTTAGATGGTCCCCTGCAAAAAAGTTGTTTTTCAGACGCACGCTATATCCAAGATGGCCACCAGTTGGGAATATAGTTTTAACATTGGACCCTATGGAACAACACTTTCAAAGATCTTCTCCTCTGAAACTACTAGGCCAATTGAAACCAAATTTGGCCACAATAGTCTTTAGACATGTCCCCTGTAAAAAAATTGTTTTTCAGATCTGCGCTTTATCCAAAATGGCCGCTAGCGGGGATCATAGACCATATGGTAAAATACATTCAAAGATCTTCTTCTCTGAAACTGCTGAGCCAATTTATACTGGAACCAAACTTGGCCACAACAGTCTTTAGGTTACCCTCCCTGCAAAATAGTTGTTTTTCAGCTCTTTGCTTTATGCAAGATGGCTGCCAGCGGGGAACAGATTTAACATTTGACCCTATGGGAAAACATAAAAAGATCTTCTCCTCTGAAATTACTTGGCCAATAATTAAAACATACTTGGTCACAACATTCCATAGTTGTTCCCATTTGAAAATTTTGCCTGGCTTGTCTGCATCACATTCAAGATGGCCCCAGTGGAGAACATAGTTTAACCTTGAGACCTATCGGAAACCTATCGGAAAAGGATTTAAAGATGTTCTCCTCTGAAAATATTTAGTCACTTGGAACCAAAATTAGACTCAATGGTCCTCAGATGGTCCCCTTCAAGAAAGATGACAGTAGAACAAGAACTGCACCCCATCCAAAATAGATGACAGTCTATAGTGTAACTTAAGATAATATAACATCAATGTCTATTAACAAATTCCCTAAAAACATTGGAATTATTTTAACTGCATATGTCAGCCATGGCCCAGGTGAGCAATACAGGCTCTTGAGAGCCTCTTGTTAATGCTAAGTTTTCTTTAAATTGCCCTGAGTTGTCTATATGTTACAATTGTCTACTTTCTTTAGATACTGGTGCTATTGTCAGGCAACAGATGACAGAGATTGTAAGAACACTTTGCAAGTTAAATTTATGTCTGTTAATGATCCTGCATCCATGACTAGAAAATACATGGATGTAGTGCTGTTCCACATTAAGCAAAGAATTCTGCTCAAACGACTGCTAGGGGCCTTCCTGAACTTACTATGAGGTATGAGCAAAGCTCATTGTTGAAGGCCTTATGGTGATTTCAAGTTGAAGAACATCAATAAAAGCGTTGTTTCCATGTTTGGTTCTACCATGTATTTTTATAGACTTTGTTTCATGTGCATTCACTCCATATTCTTTAATTGTTTAGTACTCCATAATTATAACAATTATTTTAAGTGGTGGAATTGGTTGTTTTTTTATTTCATCTGTATTGAATATTTCATACTTTTGTTTTAGAAATAAATCATTTTTTATGTAATAATAGTGATGATAATAATAAAAGATATATTATTACATTATAACATTAAAAATGCTATTTGAAGGTTTCTGAAGCTCTAAAAGTCTTATATTGGTTTGAACTGGTTGCAATCTTTTGTGGCAATCTTCCTTGTAAGAGAAAGGTCTACTGTGTTGTCTAATAATGACCTTTCATCAGTGTGAATTTTCGTCCACCTCACACAAGGAAATCATCTATTTTTGCGGTGCAAGACACGGGGGTGGGGTTGTAAGACAGGCTACATGCATTTATTTCTGTTAATATTTTATAATACAAACATACTAGTCTTAGTCAACACAAATCAAAGAGTATATCATTTAATAAAATCAAAAAATGTTTAGAATGCCTTTAAAAGACAAAAATTGAAGTAAAAAAACCCATAAATGTGTAATTCTTGGCACCGAAATAACCCTGCACTTGGATGCATGCTCCATGCTTTATGTCAGGAAAAGGGAAGTAATTCATTGATGTCAACATTGTCGTTTCGATGGTGATTATTTTATGCCTTCCACGAAGTGAAAGGGGCATATAGATTTACCCTTCTCCGTCGGTACGTCCCGATGTTAAGTTTTGCATTTAGGTCCATATATTGGCAACCTCTTTGGTATTTTGATAATATAACATCAGTACATGCACCTTGATTAGTACTAACAGATTCACCAACAATTAGGGATCCATGACCTACATTTTACGCTTGAGTGACCTTGGTTTAATTTTGCGTTAAAGTCCATTTCTCAACAACTATGCATTATAACAATATGATGTTTCATCAAATTAATTGCCTTAATGAATACTACCCAAAACATTGACAGTTAGGTGGCTTCGACTAATATTTTATGCTTGAGTGACTTTGGTTAAATTTTGTGTTAAAGTCCATTTCTCAACAACTACGCATTATAACAATATGATGTTTCATCAAATTAATTGCCTTGATGAGTACTACCCAAAACATTGACAGTGAGGTGGCTTTGACCTATATTATACGCTTGAGTGACTTTAGTTAAATTTTGCGTTTAAGTCCATTTCTCAACAACTACATTGTAACAATATGATGTTTCAACAAATTAATTGCCTTGATGAGTACTACCCAAAACATTGACAGTTAGGTAGCTTTGACCTATATTTTACGCTTGAGTGACTTTTGTTAAATTTTTTGTTTAAATCCATTTCTCAACAACTATGCATTGTAGCAATGTGATGTTTCATCAAAATGATGGCCTTGATGAGTACTACCCAAATCATTCATAATTTTGTGGCTTTGACCTATATTTTACGTTTGAGTGACTTTTGTTAAATTTTGCATTTAAGTCAGTTTCTCATCAAGTAAGTATGCTATCCCAATGTTGTTGCATCAAAATAAATCAACTTGATGAGTACTATCCAAATCAAGGCCAATTTAGTGTCTTTGACCTACATTTTACGTTTGCATGACTTTTGGTAAATTGTGTGTTTTACATACTCGTTTTAACAACTACAAAACATATCATTATGATGTTTCATGAAATTATTATATGTACTCATATTTGTGAGAACTTCCCAATTTTTGGACAATTTGTTGACTTTGACCTCCATTTTATGCTTGAATGACTTTGTAAAATTTTTACATTAGGCCCATTTCAAACATGTTTAATTGGTGAATACTAAATAATTCATGGATAATTTAATTAACTGACTAATATTTAATGTTTAAAAGACTTAAGTATGGTATTTTTGTTACTTTCCATTATTCAAGAAAAGATTATTGAACAATCATCTGTAATGGTACTTCCTGATGATTCGATGACTGGGAACTAATTTTTATGCCTGATTGACTTAGGTTATCTATTGTGATAGATTTGTCGGCGGGGCATTTGTGTCTTATAGACTCATTCTCTAGTTTATTTTTATTTTTTAATGCTGAGGGTGAGAAAATTAATCAAACACCAGTGAGAGTGTCCGACAAAAAAATCTTAGACACCCTTGGGTAAGATTTCTAGTGTCTCTGACTCAGCAAGCTTCGTCCAAGTACTTGAAATCTTACCCTTGGGTGTCTGAGATTTTTCTGTCTTGCACTCACCCTGGTGTAAGATTCATATATTCTTCAGCAAGGAGGACACTCTTTCTTAGTCAACACTTCAGTATGAAATTGTTAGAACAACAGAGAAATAATGACAGTTTGGAGCTTGTTTCACATTTTTTGGGCTATAGTTGAGAACAGACAACATATTCAAAACAAAATTAGCATCTCTTTTCAATTTACTTGTTTGAATTATGCGAATATGGGAATGTAAATCTGTATTCAGACAATTGGTATATGGAAATGTTAATCTGTATTCAGACAACAAGTGTAATAAATGACAGGGTTCTATTTAGTGGACTGAAATGGTCGCCTAGGCGACAAAAAATACTGATTGGCGACTAAAGATAAAGACAAGTCACCTTTCGGGCCACCATATCTTTACCTTTTGGCAACAGAAATAAAATGATTTGTCAGTTTTTGAACATCTTTGAATTTATGTTTTTCCAAACGTTGAGATTTTATCTGCACTGAAGAGACATAAGTTGTNGAAATGCGCATATGCAGAAAATAAATTCACAGTAACTTCGGTATTTAGTTATTTGTACTGTTTTCGGTATTGATTTATACTCTTTCATATCCTTTCAGCCTTTAGTCAATGTAAAAGAACAATGTAAGGCATATAAATTAAGGAAATGTAGTTCGGATGATTTCTCAACAGGTAAAGCTTTTGGCCTGTGATATAAGAGACTAAATTTCCTGCCCCTACCCATTTCTACTCTTTGCCACTTTTAATCGGAACTCGTTTCCCCTCCCTCCTTTTATTTCTCTTTTCTTACTCTTATAACTTCTTTGATTTGATTTACCTGTTCTCATCTTGGTAAATACTATTGCTCACTAGAGGTTAATCTATAACTATTCAATCTATCTATCAATACTTTCCTAAGGAGAGCGGAAAAGGCTAAATTTCCTCTCTCTACCCATTTCTTCCATTCTTCCAGTGGCAATCAAAACTTGTTGATTTGGTTGTGTATACCACATTTAATTCTGGCTTCTTTTACTTATAATGATTTTACATTGATCAATTTGTTCTCGTACTGATATAGCTGAAACATTAGACATAAATCAATCAGTCAATATACTTGCTATTTTTTTACAGCTTCTCACACCAAAAAGATCTCTGGCGACCAAAAAATTTAAATGGTGACCAAAATTTTCTGTTGGTGATGATCATTTTGATTAAAGTTCGCCAGTTGGTGACCTTTAATCAAAGTCTACTTTGAGGCCTGAATGAATAAAATTCATCGGAAATAAATTAAAAAAAAATATCTTGGAACTCAACATCAATATTATAAGTGTTGATTAAAAACATTTAGAAAATAATTTGTTTTACATAATTTTCAGTTAGAACATTCCCTCCATCCCACTGTTGAAGAGATTTTAGAGCTGAAGCCTGTGTTTGAAACAATGAATTTTAAAACAGAAAGATTATCACTTGTACATGCAGTAAGTAGCAGATAATTCAATTTAATTTATGTGTATATATTAATGACACACACATACAATATGAGTTGTGTAATTCTGATCAAATTAACCAAAATATTACAGATTTTGAAATCATATTCAACTTTTAATTGTTAATATCATTTAGGTTAAGTCGAAGTAATTTTTATAATTGCATGTTCCATTGGAACAAATTTTCTATAATTCTTTATCCTTTGGAAAAATATTATGAAGGAACAAATAACACATGACACATACATTTGATTTTAGAATCCCAAAAGTATTAGATTTAAAAACAAATTTTATTTGTAGTATGATGAAATAAATATGTTTTTTTTAATCAGAGACATATAGCAAAAATGTTTGGATTTTCCTTACGGAGGTCCAATTTAGTACAAGAAGGATTATTACTACTACACACAGACTTGGCGATGATTAGAGAAGGCTTCGGTGCTCTGACAGAAGAAGAAGTAGATATGGTTAGTTGGGCTTGGGCAAGATGAAAAGAATTTTCTTTCATGCAGATAATATTTTTGTCATTATACCCCCAGCTTTAGGGGGCCATATATAGTGATCATGGTGTCCATTCAATCAGTCTGTTCATCGTTCATTCCTTATTCTGTCTGTCATAGGGGTGCACACTTTGTGGCGACAACTCCTCCTGGACATCTCAGTGGAATTCAATGAAACTTTCACAGAATGTTCAGTAAATATTACCATTGTGCCCCATCTATTTAAAAATTTGATATGATTTAATTTTTCATTTTTCTGGAATTTTTTATTCCTGGAATCGAATGGGGGAGCAGGGGCTATGTATTTTAGTGAGCTTTGCTCACATTTTTCTAGTTTATTTCTGTGTTCACTTAAACTTCAAAGTATGGAAACCAAACTAAAAAGTATTGAGTAACAAATGTCTATAAGGTAGATAGACACTAATGTTCATCTCCATGAGATTTTGTTAAAAGTCGGCTCAGTTGAAGAACAAATCTTACTAACTTGAAATATGTAATAAAAAGTATGGGTCACCATGCTTGATTTAGCCTTTTTTTCGTCTGTTTTTACATAGAATGCACGGGAAAAACATGGAAAGGCAATTTTCAGCTTAATAAAAATGAACCTTTTTTTCCATGAAAATTTCATATGTTTTTGTAAATAGATAGTTTATGATATGATCTCTTGGTTGCGATGAAAAAATGTATATGTCACCATGCTTTTAACGGAGGTATTTTACAAAGTTTCCGTAATAAACATTATTTACGGGAAAAGGGAGTTAATTCGCGTCAAAATGGTCTGAATATGACGTTTCATATTAGTCAATCAATTATGACGTCCCAAAGGAAAACCTGTCAAAGGACTGTTCTGGCAAGGCAATCAAACCAAACCCGTATTCGACTTTGTATTTTTCTGATGCGCGATTACACTGCGCAGTGCAACAGTGTTTATCTACCTTAAGTGACAGCCTTATTAACTCGTTAAAGATTTGTTTTTTCATTGAATTTCAACCAGAGCCAAGTACTTATTTAGGATTATCTTTCTTACACCAATCTGGTCAGTTTAAATAGTACCACAGTTAATCATGGAAAGCAGTTATACACATGTAATTTCTGTGTGATAGAGGCTTGAAACTGAATATATGTTGTTTATTGAACCTTATCATGTATGTGAAATTTTGATTGTACACTACTTGAAAAGTTGTCGGATTGAAGTAATGTTTTATCTGTCCATATATGTCTACCCATTTTACCAAAACACTTGCATTCCCCTGCACAACAGCCTTAGAAAGCCGTACCGGATAATAAGCTGATATTTGCTATGTGAGTCTACCACTATGAGTTACATATCAAGTCCAAGTTTGATTCCAGTTCATTGATTGTTGACGGAGTAATGGGCCTTTTACTTTTAAAATTTTGGTAAAATATAGGTTTTCTGGACTTTTTTTATACCCCTTCCCCCCTTAAAAGGTGGGGTATATAGGATCCCTCTTGTCCGTCGTCCATCCGTCCGTCTGTCTTTTCGTCTTTCCATCAGTCCATCCGTCACGCTTTCGTTTCCGGATGATAACTTGAGTTTGCTTTGAAGGAAAGTTTTAATATTTTGGGATTATGTTTCTATTCATAAAATACAGGTCAAGTTCGATTTTGACGGTGATCTGATTTTGCTTTCATGATATTGCCCTTGATTTAGGCAAAATCTGTAAATTTTATGGTTTCCGGGTGATAACTTGAGTTTGCTTTGACGTAAATTTTTAATATTTTGGGATTATGTTTCTATTCATAAAATACAGGTCAAGTTCGATTTTGACGGTGATCTGATTTTGCTTTCATGATATTGCCCTTGATTTAGGCAAAATCTGT
>MJUU01061533.1:39002-50358 GCA_002080025.1 Modiolus philippinarum | reverse complement strand
GAAGGAAAGTTTTAATATTTTGGGATTATGTTTCTATTTATTAAATACAGGTCAAGTTTGATTTTGACTGTGATCAGATTTTGCGTTGCAGAGTTATTGCCCTTGATTTAGGCAAAATCTAAATTTTATGGTTTCCGGATGATAACTTGAGTTTGCTTTGAAGGAAAATTTTAATATTTAGGGATTATGTTCTATTCATAAAATACAGGTCAAGTTCAACTTTGACTGTGATTAGATTTTGCGATCCAGAGTTATTGCCCTTGATTTTGGCAAAATATGTTAATTTTATGGAAAGTTTTAATATTTTAGGATTATTTTTCTATTTATAAAATACAGGTCAAGTTTTATTTTGACTGTGATCGAATTTTGCATTGCAGAGTTATTGCCCTTGATTTAAGCAAAATCTGTAAATTTTATGTTTTCCAGATGATACCTTGAGTTTGCTTCGAAGGAAAGTTTTAATATTTTGGGATTATATTTCTATTCATAAAATACAGGTCAAGTTCGATTTTGACGTGGATTGGATTTTGCATTCGAGAGTTATTGCCCATGATTTAGGCGAAATCTGTAAATTTTATGGTTTCCGGGTGATAACTTGAGTTTGCTTAGAAGGAAAGTTTTAATATTTCGGGATTATGTTTTTATTCATAAAATAAAGGTCAAGTTTGATTTTGACCGTGATCGGATTTTACATTCCAGAGTTATTGCCCTTGATTTAGGCAAAATCTGTAAATTTTATGGTTTCCGGATGATAACTTGAGTTTGCATTGAAGGAAACTTTCAATATTTTAGGACTATTTTTCTATTCATAAAATACAGGTCAACTTTGATTTTGATCGTGATCTGATTTTGCGTTGCAGAGTTATTGCCCTTGATTTAGGAAAAATCTAAATTTTATGGTTTCCGGATGATAACTTGAGTTTGCTTTGAAGGAAAGTTTTAATATTATGGGATTATGTTTCTGTTCATAAAAAACAGGTCAAGTTCAACTTTGACTGTGATCGGATTTTGCGTTCCAGAGTTATTGCCCTTGATTTTGGCAAAATATGTAAATTTTATGGTTTCCGGATGATAACTTAAGTTTACTTTGGAGGAAAGTTTAATATTTTCGGATTATTTTTCTATTTATAAAATACAGGTCAAGTTTTATATTGACTGTGATCGAATTTTGCATTGCAGAGTTATTGCCCTTGATTTAAGCAAAATCCGTAAATTTTATGTTTTCCAGATGATACCTTGAGTTTGCTTTGAAGGAAAATTTCAATATTTTGGGATTATGTTTCTATTCATAAAATACAGGTCAAGTTCAATTTTGACGTGGATTGGATTTTGGGTTCGAGAGTTATTGCCCATGATTTAGGCGAAATCTGTAAATTTTATGGTTTCCGGGTGATAACTTGAGTTTGCTTTGAAGGAAAGTTTTAATATTTCAGGATTATGTTTTTATTCATAAAATAAAGGTCAAGTTTGGTTTTGACCGTGATCGGATTTTGGGTTCCAGAGTTATTGCTCTTGATTTAGGCAAAATCTGTAAATTTTATGGTTTCCGGATGATAACTTGAGTTTGCATTGAAGGAAAGTTTTAATATTTTATGACTATTTTTCTATTCATAAAATACAGGTCAACTTTGATTTTGATCGTGATCTGATTTTGTGTTGCAGAGTTATTGCCCTTGATTTAGGAAAAATCTAAATTATGGTTTCCGGATGATAACATGAATTTGCTTTGAAGGAAATTTTTAATATTTTGGGATTATGTTTCTATCCATAAAATACAGGTCAAGTTCAACTTTGACTGTGATCGGATTTTGCGTTCCAGAGTTATTGCCCTTGATTTAGGCAAAATCTGTAAATTTTATGGTTTCCGGATGATAACTTGAGTTTGCTTTGAAGGAAAGTTTTAATATTGTAGGATTATGTTTCTATTCATAGAATACAGGTCAAGGATGATTTTGACCATGATTGGATTTCGCGTTCCAGAGTTATTGCCCTTGATTTAGGCAAAATCTGTAAATTTTATGGTTTCCGGATGATAACTTAAGTTTACTTTGAAGGAAAGTTTTAATATTTTAGGATTATGTTTCTATTTATAAAATACAGGTCAAGTTTGATTTTGACCATGATCGGATTTTGTGTTCCAGAGTTATTGCCCTTGATTAAGGAAAAATCTAAATTTTATGGTTTGCGGATGATAACTTGAGTTTGCCCTGAAAGAAAGATTTAATATTAAGGGATAATATTTTTATTCATAAAATACAGGTCAAGATTGATTTTGACCATGATCGGATTTTTCATTGCAGAGTTATTGCCCTTGATTTAAGCAAAATCTGTAAATTTTATGGTTTCTGGATGATAACTTGAGTTTGCTTTGAAGGAAAGTTTTAATATTTTGGGATTATGATTCCATTCATAAAATACAGGTCAAGTTTTATTTTGACAGTGATCGAATTTGCATTACAGATTTATTGCCCTTGATTTAAGCAAAATCTGTAAATTTTATGTTTTCCGGATGATACCTTGAGTTTGCTTTGACGGAAAGTTTTAAAATTTTGGGATTATGTTTCTATGCATAAAATAAAGGTCAAGTTTGATTTTGACCATAATCAGATTTTGCGTTGCAGAGTTATTGCCCTTGATTTAGGCGAAATCTAAATTTTATGGTTTCCGGATGATAACTTGAGTTTGCTTTGAAGGAAATTTTAATATTTTGAGATTATGTTTCTATTCATAAAATACAGGTCAAGTTCAACTTTGACTGTGATCAGATTTTGCGTTGCAGAGTTATTGCACTTGATTTAGGCAAAATCTGTAAATTTTATGGTTTCCGGATGATAACTTGAGTTTGCTTTGAAGGAAAGTTTAAATATTTTAGGATTATTTTTCTATTCATAGAAAACAGGTCAAGTTGGATTTTGACCATGATTGGATTTCGCGTTTCAGAGTTATTGCCTTTGATTTAGGCAAAATCTGAAAATTTTATGGTTTCCGGATGATAACTTAAGTTTACTTTGAAGAAAAGTTTTAGTATTTTAGGATTATGTTTCTATTTATAAAATACAGGTCAGGTTTTATTTTGATCGGGATTATGTTTCTATTCATAAAATACAGGTCAAGTATGATTTTGACCGTGATCAGATTTTGTGTTTCAGAGTTATTGCCCTTGATTAGGCAAAACCAAAATTTTGAGTTTGCTCTGAAGGAAAGTTTTATTTTTAAGGGATTATGTTTTTATTCATAAAATACAGGTCAAGATTGATTTTTGCCCCTGATCTGATTTCTCGCTCCAGAGTTATTGCCCTTGATTTAGGCAAAATCTGTAAATTTTATGGTTTCCGGATAATAACTTGAGTTTGCTTTGATTGATTGATTGATTGAATATTGTTTAACGTCTACTCAGCATTATTTCAGCTATATCAAGACGAGAACAAGTTTGTTAATAAAAAATCACTTTGGGGTATGGAAAGGGTCATGGGACGGGAAATTCTGACTGCCATTGGAAAAGTAGGGTGAAATCGAAAAGGGCGGAGAATTAAGCCTTGTAGCCGATTACCTACGGACCACTCAAAAAAAGCTTGCTACAAGGGTTCTTTAACTTGTAGGAAGTGTGGCATTTCTTCCAACACGTGGACCTGAGTTTACATCCCATCCGAAAGATGGGTTGTGTATTTATTAATCCCGCACAACCACGGAACGGGTCCTATTTCTATATCCCTGGACCCTCGGGGTCAGCCCCCGTTTAGGAGGGGTCACACCCCGCAAGCCTGAGATACTAGGTCCTATTTCTATATCCCGGGATTCCCTCGGGGTCCTCTGTTAGGAAGACTCATACTCCAAGCTCAGAGGATGCTGTGGGCCTATTCATAAGCCGAGACCGTGCAGGGCGGGAGTTTGCTTTGAAGGAAAGTTTTAATATTTAGGGATAATGTTACTTTTCATAAAATAATAGGAGATATTTCCGCTTTTTCTTTGAATTTTCACAGTTTTTTAACGTTTTTACTTTCATTTCAAAAACTGTTGGAGATAAAGGTTAAATGTGAATTGCAAAAGTGTTGAGGTTTTCCAGAACTACAATTTCTACATATGTCCAGCAGGTTCGCATATCATCCAAGATGGCCGCCAGCGGGGAAGATAGTTTAACATAGGACCCTATGGGAATNTGTAAATTTTATGGTTTCCGGATGATAACTTAAGTTTACTTTGAAGGAAAGTTTAATATTTTCGGATTATTTTTCTATTTATAAAATACAGGTCAAGTTTTATTTTGACCATGATCGAATTTTGCATTGCAGAGTTATTGCCCTTGATTTAAGAAAAATCCGTAAATTTTATGTTTTCCAGATGATACCTTGAGTTTGCTTTGAAGGAAAGTTTTAATATTTTGGGATTATGTTTCTATTCATAAAATACAGGTCAAGTTCGATTTTGATGGGATTGGATTTTGGGTTCGAGAGTTATTGCCCATGATTTAGGTGAAATCTGTAAATTTTATGGTTTCCGGGTGATAACTTGAGTTTGCTTTGAAGGAAAGTTTTAATATTTCAGGATTATGTTTCTATTCATAAAATAAAGGTCAAGTTTGGTTTTGACCGTGATCGGATTTGGGGTTCCAGAGTTATTGCTCTTGATTTAGGCAAAATCTGTAAATTTTATGGTTTCTGGATGATAACTTGAGTTTGCATTGAAGGAAAGTTTTAATATTTTATGACTATTTTTCTATTCATAAAATACAGGTCAACTTTGATTTTGATCGTGATCTGATTTTGTGTTGCAGAGTTATTGCCCTTGATTTAGGAAAAATCTAAATTATGGTTTCCGGATGATAACATGAATTTGCTTTGAAGGAAATTTTTAATATTTTGGGATTATGTTTCTATCCATAAAATACAGGTCAAGTTCAACTTTGACTGTGATCGGATTTTGCGTTCCAGAGTTATTGCCCTTGATTTAGGCAAAATCTGTAAATTTTATGGTTTCCGGATGATAACTTGAGTTTGCTTTGAAGGAAAGTTTTAATATTTTAGGATTATGTTTCTATTCATAGAATACAGGTCAAGGTTGATTTTGACCATGATTGGATTTCGCGTTCCAGAGTTATTGCCCTTGATTTAGGCAAAATCTGTAAATTTTATGGTTTCCGGATGATAACTTAAGTTTACTTTGAAGGAAAGTTTTAATATTTTAGGATTATGTTTCTATTTATAAAATACAGGTCAAGTTTGATTTTGATCATGATCGGATTTTGTGTTCCAGAGTTATTGCCCTTGATTAAGGAAAAATCTAAATTTTATGGTTTGCGGATGATAACTTGAGTTTGCCCTGAAAGAAAGATTTAATATTTAGGGATAATATTTTTATTCATAAAATACAGGTCAAGTTTGATTTTGACCATGATTGGATTTTTCATTGCAGAGTTATTGCCCTTGATTTAAGCAAAATCTGTAAATTTTATGGTTTCTGGAGGATAACTTGAGTTTGCTTTGAAGGAAAGTTTTAATATTTTGGGATTATGATTCCGTTCATAAAATACAGGTCAAGTTTTATTTTGACAGTGATTGAATTTTGCATTACAGAGTTATTGCCCTTGATTTAAGCAAAATCTGTAAATTTTATGTTTTCCAGATGATACCTTGAGTTTGCTTTGACGGAAAGTTTAAATATTTTAGGATTATTTTTCTATTCATAGAAAACAGGTCAAGTTGGATTTTGACCATGATTGGATTTCGCGTTTCAGAGTTATTGCCCTTGATTTAGACAAAATCTGAAAATTTATGGTTTCCGGATGATAACTTAAGTTTACTTTGAAGAAAAGTTTTAGTATTTTAGGATTATGTTTCTATTTATAAAATACAGGTCAGGTTTTATTTTGATCGGGATTATGTTTCTATTCATAAAATACAGGTCAAGTATGATTTTGACCGTGATCAGATTTTGCATTTCAGAGTTATTGGCCTTGATTAGGCAAAACCCAAAATTTTATGGTTTGCAGAAGATAACTTGAGTTTGCTCTGAAGGAAAGTTTTATTATTAAGGGATTATGTTTTTATTCATAAAATACAGGTCAAGATTGATTTTTGCCCCTGATCTGATTTTGCGTTCCAGAGTTATTGCCCTTGATTTAGGCAAAATCTGTAAATTTTATGGTTTCCGGATGATAACTTGAGTTTGCTATGATTGATTGATTGATTGAATATTGTTTAACGTCTACTCAGCAATATTTCAGCTATATCAAGACGAGAACAAGTTTGTTAATAAAAAATCACTTTGGGGTATGGAAAGGGTCATGGGACGGGAAATTCTGACTGCCCCTGGAAAAGTAGGGTGAAATCAAAAAGGGCGGAGAATTTAGCCTTGTAGCCGATTACCTACGGACCACTCAAAAAAAGCTTGCTACAAGGGTTCTTTAACTTGTAGGAAGTGTGGCATTTCTTCCAACACGTGGACCTGAGTTTACATCCCATCCGAAAGATGGGTTGTGTATTTATTAATCCCGAACAACCACGGAACGGGTCCTATTTCTATATCCCTGGACCCTCGGGGTCAGCCCCCGTTTAGGAGGGGTCACACCCCGCAAGCCTGAGATACTAGGTCCTATTTCTATATCCCGGGATTCCCTCGGGGGTCCTCTGTTAGGAAGACTCATACTCCAAGCTCAGAGGATGCTGTGGGCCTATTCACAAGCCGGGACCGTGCAGGGCGGGAGTTTGCTTTGAAGGAAAGTTTTAATATTTAGGGATAATGTTACTTTTCATAAAATACAGGTCAAGTTTGATTTTGACCGTGATCGGATTTTGTGTTCCAGAGTTATTGCCCTTGATTAAGGAAAATTCTAAATTCTATGGTTTCCGGATGATAACTTGAGTTTGCCCTGAGAGAAAGATTTAATATATTTAGGGATAATGTTTTTATTTATAAATACAGGTCAAGTTTGATTTTGACCGTGATCTGATTTTGCATTGCAGAGTTATTGCCCTTGCTGTGAGCAAAATCTGTAAATTTTATGGTTTCTGAATGATAACTTGAGTTTGCTTTGAAGGAAAGTTTTAATATTTTGGGATTATGTTTCTATTCATAAAATACAGGTCAGGTTGGATTTTGACCGTGATTAGATTTAGCCTTCTAGAGTTTTTGCCCTTGATTTAGGCAAAATCTGTAAATTTTATGGTTTCAGGATGATAACTTGAGTTTGCTTCGAAGGAAAATTTTAATATTTTGGGATTATTCCTGCAACTACTAGGATTGCCTATGGGCAGGGGTATTTTTTGTGATCAGCAGATCACCTTTTTCTTGTTAGCTCACCTGGCCAAAGGCCATGTGAGCTTTTGCCTTCACTCGGCGTCCGTCCGTCCGTCTGTCCGTTAACTTTTATTCAAAAATCTTCTCCTCTGAAACTACTGGGCCATTACTAATCAAACTTGGCCTGAATCATC
The DNA here is from genome assembly GCA_002080025.1 of Modiolus philippinarum. Classification (NCBI taxonomy): domain Eukaryota; kingdom Metazoa; phylum Mollusca; class Bivalvia; order Mytilida; family Modiolidae; genus Modiolus; species Modiolus philippinarum. Next base: position 42,931 of record MJUU01061533.1, on the reverse strand, counting down.
ACCAGGGTATGCTCTTTCAAGTTTGTGATTTTTATGACCGTAGACCAAACAACATGGCTGCTGTTACTAAAAATAGAACATAGGGGTAAATTGCTGTTTTTTGCAAACTACTCAAAAACCATTACAGATATCAAAATTCTGACATGTAGTAAAAATGATCAGCATGATGAGATCTACCTGCCCTGCAATTTATCTGTTTTTTTTCCGTAAAAATTTCAGTTTTTTAGTCTTATATATTGAAAATGGTAGAAGATAGAAGTGAAGTTTATGTAACAAAAATGGTCAGCATAGTAAGATCTACATGTCCTGCAATTTTGAAGAAAATCTGACAACCAACATAGGAGATATTTCCGCTTTTTCTTTGAATTTTCACAGTTTTTTAACGTTTTTACTTTCATTTCAAAAACTGTTGGAGATAAAGGTTAAATGTGAATTGCAAAAGTGTTGAGGTTTTCCAGAACTACAATTTCTACATATGTCCAGCAGGTTCGCATATCATCCAAGATGGCCGCCAGCGGGGAAGATAGTTTAACATAGGACCCTATGGGAATGCATTCAAAGATCTTCTCCTCTGAAACCCCTGAGCCAATGGGGACCAAATTTTGTAACAGTAGTCTTTGGATGGTCCCCTTTAAAGTGATTTTTATGTTCGTACTTCAACCAAGATGGTCGCCAGCACAGGATATAGTTTAACATAGGACCCTATGGGAAATGTATTCAAAGATCTTCGTCTCTGAAACTACCAATTAAAACTGAACCAAACTTGGTCACAATAGTCCTTGGGAGGTCCCCTTTAAAGTTTGTAATTTTCACATTTGTACCTCATCCAAGATGGCTGCCAGCGTGGAGCACAGTTTAACATAGGGACCCTATGGGAAATGCATTCAAATGTCTTCTCCTCTGAACCTACTGAGCCAATTGGAACCAAACTTGGTTACAATTGTCTTTGGGTGATCCCTTCTAAAGTTTGTAATTTGTAGTTTGTACCTCATCCAAGAATGAAAATGTAACATCTGTAGTATGAATGGGTGGTCTATTGGTGACAATGAATAAAACCAGTTGCCAGGTGAGCGATACAGGCTCATGTGAGCCTCTAGTTTTTACTATTTTTGCTACTGTCACAAAGAATTGTTCTACTGGCAAGGGACTTCTGTATTGCCTTGCAATACAATCCACACTTGTTTATTTAGATTTATAGAAAATATGGCCTTCAGAGCGGAACATACATGTAGTTTAACATTGGAACCCATAGGAAAAACATCTCATTTTCTTCATTTGCTCTGAAACTATCATGACTATTGAGGCAAGTTTAATTAAACTGTGCTGGAAAGATGTTTGGGAGGTCCTTCACAAAATTGCTCATTTCCTTTGGATTCAACAAATAAACATAGCTGCTAGCCGGGCCAATGTTTAACATTGGACCTCTCAGTAAATCCTCATACAGACCCTTTGCTCTTAAACTACCTAAGCAAATTCTACCAAATTTTACAGGAATGTTGGAATATAGTTATAAATTTATACTAATAAAACCTAGGTTGATTTGCAATTAGGATAGAGTAAAACTTCAAATAATTAAGATTTTGATATGAATGAAATAAGGCTAATATTATCATATGCATGGTATGATTTAAACAAAAATGGCTGCAAAATCTTCATTGATAATGCAGAAATATGCCTCATACATATGTATTGCTAGAACTTGTTCTTTGCATCAAATAGTTTGTACACTTGTATATTATCAAACTTTTGGAGTTTCTTCAACTAAAAAATAGGATATACCGTACATTTTCGATTATAAGTCGGTTCGATTATAAGTCGAAAAAAAACTTTGTATTTAGCGTTGATCACGATTATAAGTTGGTCAGAGATCGTTGTCAAGTTGTGTACCAAAACTTCATCATGAAATCGCTAGAATTTATTAAATTGTGTACATTGGAATGAAGGAATAGCTTCTACATGAGATAAATGCTGTGTGTGAAGCATTTTATATGTGCTAAAAGCAGCTTTCTTCATTTTTTCTGCCCAAGACATTGTATTAAGGGGGAATAACTGAAGTTTGTTTACTTATATGGTACGACCAAAAACCCAAAAATATGATAAAAAAATGAGATCAAAAGTACATGTTTCCAATAATAAATTTTTTTATAGCCTGTCTTAGATTAGAATTAAAATATAAATTATGTCTATTATATGGACTAAATGTTAAAAAAAGAATAAACAGTATTAGAAATGTCACGTAAGATACGATATGACACTTCTAGGAGAAAGGTGTTAGTTATTGTCGGTTTCCGGTAATTAGTGAAATCAACATAGTACACAAATATTGAAACGTCAATACACATAAAGTACCTCCATTATGCTGAAATGAAAACATCGTAAATTTAGTAAGAAAACAACTAAAAAAATGCTTATTTCTTTTATTAAAAGTAACAAATAGTGTATACACCCAGATGATTGTTGAATACCGGCAAACTGTATTTGGTCATCATTGTATGTGTCTACCGGACATTTTACGTTTTTGACTTTCTTTCTTGATTCTCGGTTACTCGTATAAGTAGGATACCTTCTCTGGAAATGAATTTTAGCTCCCAAATTTCCGACTTATAATCGAGTATATATGGTAATGAAACTTTAAAATTCTTAACATTTATTTACCTTTATAAACTAAGACGAACAAAATTAAAAACATGGTTGTTTTACACTCCTTTTACTCATATTCCAATATCATTTGCACATGTACCATGTATATGATTATTGAGTATTATACTGGTTGACGATTAACAGGAGCCATGTTAGAATTTGTTTTCATTAATTTGTATATACTAAATAAAAGATAAACCCTGACTTAATTTTTATGCCCCCGCGACAAAAAGTCAGGGGCATATTGTTTTACCCTTGTCCGTCTGTCCATCCGTCCATTTGTTCGTTCGTCCTTCCATCCGTACGAATGAAAAACACAACTATTCATGTTTTTTAGTAAGTTTGTAAACAAATTCCAACTACTTCAAAGGAATCTAACTAACAATGAGAAGATGTGCACACACATATCTTTTGGAATATTCAAATGGCCGTGGTTGCCATGGAAACTGAAAAAAAGGCGGGAAAATTCAAAGTGCTTCAAATTTGATGAAACTTTACTAGAAGGATGTCTAGCACCCATAGAAATGATTTTGGGTCTCAGAATTTTCAAAATGGCTGCCGTTGCTATAGAAATTGGGAAAAGCCAGGAAAATTCAAAGTGCCTCAAAATGGATGAAACTTTACAGCAGGGTTGGCAAAAAAGCGGGAAATACTCATATTTCCCAGGACGGTGGGAAATACTGGTAATTCCCGGGAAATAGTGGGAATTCCCGTACAATTCTGGGAAATATACTGTCAAATGATATGACTCCATAACTTTGTAGTGAAAAGTGCTGCAAATGGATCAGACATGTCTAAATGGGATTATGCAAAGGCAATTTCATACCGGTATTCTTCCACTACCATATAACTTCCAAATAGGTAAAACAATAAATGTCTTCCCACTTTCACTATTAAACATCACCTGCATTCAATGCTAATCATTCTACAAGAAATACCTTTAATGAAGTTGATTTGTCTAAGCGTTTGTGTCAACAAAAATCAAATTCATTAAGGTACTAGTAATTATCATTGTAATCTAATAATAACAACTAAAATTGTGTCAAATGTTAGAGTGTTAATTATATAATTACTAAATCAACAATGTCAATGATGGGCTTTGGTATGCTTATTCTTACAAAAAAAGAGATTAATTTCAAAAGGCATGTTTTCACAACTAACTAAATTTTATATATAAATTTTATATAAAATAATATGAAAAATATTTTATTTAAATTAAAAATGAATCAAAAGTATTTCAAATACAACTTTAAAAGGAAATGTAAATTTGAAAGTAAATTTAAACAAAT
>MJUU01061533.1:0-19728 GCA_002080025.1 Modiolus philippinarum | reverse complement strand
GTGTTGGCAGACCAGCTGAATACATTACTTCTTAACTTATATTAATTATTAAACATCACAAATGCAGTGATTAAAACTTGCAGACTGATTTTGACTTTCTACTTAAAATTAAACAGAGAAATGCGTATTTTCAACACAGCAATGTGTATTTTCAATCAGCTGTTTAAATCCGTTTACTTAGTCTATAAATAGATTGTGGATTGGGGTATCAATAAGGGTCATATATGTGTAAACTTACTGATTTGAAAATAATAATAAAGATTGAAAAATAAAGAGTTTCCTAATCAAAAGCAATTACCTGATGACTAAAACTTTTGCTCAACTATTAAAAGACACATATTAGTATTTTTTCCTTTTAAGATCTGTTTTTGTTTGTTTGATTATTTTGACTGATTTTTAAAGATAGAAAAAAATAGGACAATTTTCTCATCACTAGTACTACCTGCTGATTTTAAATTCTTCTCTTCTTAAAAGACAAAGCATTTTTACTTATTCTTTAGTTTGTTTAGTTTTTTGTTTCGTTTTTTTTTCTTTTGGATTGATTTTTTGTTTGTTTGATTTTATACATAAAGTGGCTGAAAGATAGGTGCTTCATTGGAAAATTTTAAGACAGTGGAACTTGTCTAATCTTGCAGATGACTTCATTTATTTTGAATACCTTGCAAATCCAAATTATTGGTTGCTCTGAAAGACAGCTTTCTTTGCACATGTATTCAGGCATCAATTAAAGTGCAACACATTCTGTGGTTCAAACTGGATGGAATAAATGTTTGATCTTTGTAGAGAAAAACTACGCATGCAGCTTTTATGGTTGAAATGCCAGAGTGATATTTTCCCACAAACATGACAAATAACAATAACTTTAGGTATCTATTCTATGTTCTAACACTATAAGAACCGGTTGCGAAATTGGTACTATTTTATATTGTTTGATATGTTATTTTTCAATAATAATCTGAATAATCAATTCTTGTGTCTATTTATGAGCTATTGTTGTCTTGATTTTTGTCTCGCCCGCGACGAAAGTCGCGAAAGCGAGACATATGCGTGCAAAGTATGATGACGGCGACGGCGTTAACTTTTACTAAATGCAGGATATTTTGAAAACCCTTTGATGTAGGAACATCATATTTGGTCCAGTGGTAGTACTAATCAAGTGCTACCTGACGGACATAACGATATGTGACCTTGACCTCAATTTCACGGTCTAGTGGCCACGTTAAGTTTTTCTGCTTAAGTCCATTTCTCAATAACTAGAAGTGGTAGGTTAATAATATTCGGTATGTATGTTGGTCTTGGGTAGTACATGTCAGTCTGGCAGGTGACTTTTGTCCTTGACCTCAATTTCACGGTCTAGTGGCCATGTTAAGTTTTTCTGCTTAAGTCCATATCTCAATACCTAGAAGTGGTAGGTTGATAATATTTGGTATAATGGTTGGTCTTGGGTAGTACATTTCAGTCTGGCAGGTGACTTTTGTCCTCGACCTCAATTTCACGGTCTAGTGAGCATGTTCACTTTTCTAATTAGTTCACATAGATTTCACATCAATTTAGAGGCCAGCAGGGACGGGGGAGACATCTTTTAGGGTCTTCACTTGTGGATTTTATTTTTAAATCGTGGTAGCCTAAGACCTGTGTTCACACTAGTACCAAGTTGGTACTCATTTATATATCTTTTAGATTATGATTTTCCTAGTATGGAACAAAATGGCAAGTAGTTTAACACGGGCTGTATATTAAAACACATTTAATAATCTTCTATAACTGAATTAATTAACATATAATATATTTCATAAATTGTTTCCTGCAGTAGAGATTAGTTCTAAGCAGACCAAACATTGGTTGGGATGTTAAAACAAACTTTGACTGGATTCTGTTTGGTAAATTTGTAAATATTGTTTTAAAGAAACATAGAGTCCAATCGTTCCATTAGTGCTATCAGCACTTTGATTGTTAAAGTTTTCAAACTTACAATTGCTTCTCTTGACCAGGCGGCCTATTTACATCAAGGATATTGGATCAGCAGGCTGAGACAGGTCAGTCATAGCTTTTTATTTTGACCTTTTTGTACAATAAATGAGGAAAATATGTTCCTATTACTGTACATGAAATATGGATAATTGTTGAGACAAATTTTCATGTACTAGATGTAGATGACATTTTCATGGTACTTTGTGTATGCATGTGTGTCATATCTGTTACATGTATTATTATCATTTTGGGTTATATATACTATTAAGGTAATGTTTTGTGAAGGATGAAGGCCTTAAAAAAAAAGAAAATAAAAAAGTTGATGAACGAAAAGTAAGAATTTGGCTTGCATGCACAAAAAACAGTGAAATAACGGCATTAATCATCACTGAAACCCAGAAAATGAAAATCACGATGCACGAAAATAACCCTTTACTACCTACAATAAACATATACACTGTCAGTCACAAACTAAGCACAGAGCACAATGGACCAATTCAGAAATTGTACGGCATTGATTCTGGGATTGTGATTGTTCATGATGTTGCTGATTGGTCAAGACATATTTTGAAAGTACGGAATTTCTGAGTACAGCGTCGATGTCATTAGGTCATTGGAAATCAAATATTACCAAATTGCCCCAAAAAAAAATGCAAAAACATCTTTGGTTAGCCAAATTTTGTCAAATTTACACAAATTTCAAGTCGGTTCTCTTGAATTTTGTTTTTGATAAAGAATTTTCAACTTTGGTGAATATTGATGAATTTTATTTTAACAGATTATTGCAAGATATGTTTTCTTTTTAATTATATACATTTGTAATAAAACGATTACGGTCTTTTGTATCGGTTGATATCGGTTTTAATAGACCTTTAATATCAATTATATTCACTGACGCTTGATATCGGTTTAAAAAGACCTCTACAAAAGACCATAACTGTATATACAAGTATCACATGAACATCAAACATTTTTCACAATTTAATACTATTATATAAAATAGTTCTCATTCAATGTTTCTCAACCTTTTTTGTTTTGCAAATGATTCCAGTTAATATAGCTCTGTCTAAAATTTATATATTGCTCCATTCTGAGTAAGGGAGCCATTCGTAACCCTCATCCAGGGGTTTCTATTAGTAGATCATATGAGGATATGGAACAAATGTTACAGGGAATAAATCTTGATAAATGACTCATTTTGTTAAGTAAAACGACTTACTGGTGCACATGTGAACTATATTTTACTGATTCAACAACAGTAAAATTGACAATATAAAATTGCCTTACATCACAATTGAGTATGTCTTTACATGTATGTATACATTGAGATGAAACATTAAAAAAAAACATCATACATGTATTTCACAGAAGAAATATGTTCTAATACATTTACACCAGTGTTTTAAACTAGAATGTAATGTATCAAATACAATAGGTCTACCAGAATATAAACCTGCATAGACCTCAGACCCAGTGTCAAAGACCAAGTCACTATATCATTTTCTTACAGAACAAATTAGTCATAGACATTTGGTCCATGTAATATAATGACAAGGTTAATTTTGATAGACATTGTCTATAAGTTTATGGCTAATTTCGCACACTGATTGCACCGTTATTAAAATCAAAGATTAGTATATTTCACTCATGAAAGAAATTCTTTTTCTCACATTTGAGACACAGCAGTTCCTATTTTTAGCGGTGTGAGATTTCCTGGTCTTACACTTGTCTAAGAAAAAAAGTCACATGCAGTTTACTGGCAAATATCTTGTTTTGCATATGGGGTCTTAGTTTATGTCTGTCCTAATTTGTCGTTGTAAGTGTTTTTAATTTACGTATTAAAAATTGTTTAACCATTTGAAGTAAAATTTAACTTGAAAAAACAATAAAAATCGTCTTTTAAATTATGGCGCAGTCGGGTATACATTTCTGATTTTATGACATTACTGAAAGGGCAATAACTCCTTGTGTAAACAAGCAAAAGGGAACGATATTTTTGTGTGGATTTCAGTATAGTTTAGGGTGAATACAGTGAGAAATAAAATCAAACACCAGTGGAAGTGAGTGTCAAGAGAATCTCAGACACCCTCGGGTAAGATTTCAATCATCTCCGACTCAACAAGCTTCATCTGACACTGGAAATCTTACCCTTTGGTGTCTGAGATTCTCCTGTCTCCCACTCTCTCTGGTGTTAGATTCTTAATGTCTTCTTTAGTTTCATTGTACTCTCCTCAGGAAATGTTAGCTTTCTTACATTCATGAAAAATATCCTTATCTTAGATTTGCTGTCATGTAAGAACATGTTTTTCATTATATCACAAGATTTATCATGTTTATATAGCAGTGGAACACTTGTACTGTTGATCTTTATTAGGAAGCTACTATTTAGATGGATCCACACTAACAATGACAAGGTGCTTTGATTAATTTTTCACAAGTCAATTTGACTCATTTTGCATTATAGAATACTTTGTCAAAGTTTTTCTGCAGTTCTGTTTGCTGAATAGAATATCTGGCAGAAACATTTGATTACAAATAACTGATATTATTAATGTCTTTATAATAAATGCAATAAATTTATTTTGTCTTTCAGAAAAGAGTATGTCTCTGTTATTACATGGACCTGTCTTTCTAGCTTTAAACCATCCAACAAATAGAAATTTAGTAGGAGGTAAATCATTTAGATGGAGAAGGAAAAGATGAGAACTTATTTCCTAGTGATGTTAGATTTATAAATTATACAGGTGGTATAAGGATAACCACACTAGTCAATTGGATAATGTATGACATATTCAAGAGAAGAAGGAATGGACTTATCCAATGGACCATGCATTTGTTATTTATACAGGGGGAAAATCTCTGTTACTACAATTAAATTGTATTCTTGTGATATGTATATTTTTATAAAATTATATTATGTCTTGCAGTGGAATCTGTATATTTTTAATTTTAGTCTTTTTTCAATTACTTAAGTGCTATTATAACGCACAGAAACTGTGGTACTGATTGTGAATTTGTTATGGAATTTCATGTTAGTCATACTACGAATACATTAAATTTTGCTCTAATTAAAAAAAATGAAGCTTTAAAATTTGAATTGGTCATAAATGACTGTTGAGAGAAACATAATGGTCCCACTCATTTCTAAGTGAATAGCAAAAAAATACCAAATTGGGTATTTCTAAGAATTTAACATCAGGTATTTTTGTTAGAATTTGATGTCAAACATTCAATATTAGGCCAAGACATGTTATTTCTATGTTTGGGGTCAGTGCTTACATTGAAAATGTATGTTTTTTTTAGCTCATCTGGCCTAAAAGGCCATGTGAGCTATTTCTATCAATTGGCGTCTGTCGTCCGTCCATCGTCCGTACGTCCATCCATCCGTCATAAACTTTTTCAAAAATCTTCTCCTCTGAAACTGCTAGGCAAATTTTAACCAAACTTGACCTGAATAATTACAAAGGTATCTAGATTCAAAGTCTGAGGACCAAACAGCATGGCTGCTGTTACTGAAAATAGCACATAGGGGTAAATTGCTGTTTTTGGCAAATAACTCAAAAACCATCACAGAAATAAAAAATCTGACAAGGGGATCAGCATAACAAGATCTACCTGCCCTGCAATTTTGAATAAAATCCGAAAACTCGTCTTAGAGTTATTGCCCCTTTTCCATGAAATTTTCAAAATTTAGATATTTTTTATAAAAAAAAAACAGTCATCTTTAAGTGCAAAAATATTCAGCATATCAAGATCTACCCACCTAGAAATTTTGAAGAAAATCTGAATAAGTAAAGAGGAGTTATTGCCCTTTATTGGTCAAATTTTTTGTAACTTAATACATTTTGCCTTGTATTTCAATAAAGATTTGAGATAGAGGTTAAGATTTAAAATAAAAATGTTTTAGTATGTCAAGGACTACATTTTATCTTCATGATGGATTTTGTGGACCTCATCCAAGATTGCCACCAGTGGGGAACTTAGTGTAACATTGGACCCTATGGGAAAACACATTCAATGATCTCCTCTGAGATTACATGGCAAATTGGAACCATACTTGTTCACAACTGTCCTTAGTTGTTCCCCTTTAAAAAATGTGTCCAGCAAGTTCCCATCAGATCCCAGATGGCTGCTAGCAGGAAATTTTGTTTAACATTGCACCCTATGGGAAAACACATTCAAAGATCTTCTCCTCTGAGACAACTTTGCCAATTGGAACCATACTTGGTCCTAACTGTCCTTAGTTGCTCCCCTTTGAAAAATGTTTGTGGCAAATTGCCATCAGATCCAAGATGGCTGCAAGCAGAAACATATTTCGACATTGGTCCCTACGTGAAAACACAAAAAACATTCAAAGATCTTCTCCTCTGAAACTACTTGGCCAATTGGAACTATACTTGGTCACAACTGTCCTTTGTTGATCCCCTTTGAAAAATGTGTCCAGCAAGTCCCCATCAGATCCAAGATGACTGCTAGCGGGGAACTTAGTTTAACATTGGACCCTATGGGAAAATATATTCAAAGATCATCTCCTCTGAACAGTGGGCCATATTACATCTAGGTTTATTATCACATGTCTAGAAAATGAGACCCTTTATCATTGAGGTTACTGTCTATGGTAGCTTTAAACCAGGAGAGCTACAGGCTCTTGAGAGCCTTTAATTTGGTATTACCTCCAAATTTGATGCTGTATTATTTTGTGTCTCTATACTTATCTGCTTATGTTTCCATTTTTCTGAATTACGGTTTTGAAAAAGAATGTAATAATATTTTTTTTAAAAAAGATTCTTGACACAAAAATTAAAAAAAATAAAATAAAAAAATAAAAGTTTAGCATTGAATTCAGATGTTTTTTTAAACCAACTAAGTGGCCAGATGGGGACATATTTTGGTGTTCTTGGCATAAATTGATGTGGAATGCTGTATCCTTATGCTTGGATTTTTATGTAAAAACCATTTTTGCTGCACTTGTATTTTGATGTGCAGCTTTCAGCTTCATCTACACTGTATAACTATAATTCTACTGAACAGGCCATTATGAAATTGTATACATTGTTTCTTAAAACAACAGGAAGACAACGTCCAAGTTTGGAATGTGTGGTCCCACTACTATCAGAACAAGGGACTATATTTTGTGTTATGATATGATTTGGTGTTTACTATTTTTGCATTTTAGAAGCCTATAGTAAATGCAAATCATGAGATACATGTGTACATAATTTTTGTGTTTTGATGAGATATTGTTTCTTGTTAAGTAAAATAGGACATGATAACAGATTTTGCTTTGCTCTTATTGCTTTCAATACATTAGGGTCAAAATTTTCATTGCTGTTTTTTTTTCTACTTTTCTGACTGTTCCTTAAAAACTGATTTTGTACTTCTTAGATTTCTTTACAACTAACAAGGCATAAAAGTCAAATTATGAAAATTATTTGTGTGAAAGATATTGAATATGAAAAGCATATACTATTCAAATTTTACATTTGAATAATGACATTATATTCTTTGCTACAACTTAAATAAAAATCAAAGTATAAAAAAATCAGTAACTTTGTTGTTTTTATTGCTTTTATTCACCCTAGTCATATGAAAGAAATGTATTTACATTTTTTTTTACATACAGACATTGCTGTTTGTTTTGTAGTCTTATGTAATTTGTAACAAATGCATGTTGAAGTATTTTACATTCAGATAATGCTGTTTGTCTTGTAGTTGTCATTGACTCGGTATTCTTTGTTCATCCATTACATTTCTGAAAATTTTTCAAATTGTTAAATAATCTCTCTTGAAACCGTTAGGCAAATTTTTAGCTCGCCTGGCAAAAGGCCATGGCAGCTTTTGACATCACTTGGCTTCTGTCGTCCTTCTTCTCTGAAACCAGATATTAAAATTCTAACATGGGTTACAAATAATCAGCATGATGAGATCAACCTACTCTGCAATATTCACAATAAACCTAAAACCTAATTTGGAGTTATTGCCCCTTTTCAGTAATTTTTTATTTTTTTTTTTTAATTTTCATCTTTAATATTATATTGAAAATAACAGAAGATAGAAGCAAATTAAGATCTAAATGTTCTGCAATTTTGAAGAAGATCTGATAACCCATATATAAAAGTTATTGCCCCTTTTCTGTTTATTTTCATGAAGTAGCTAAACAATTAGAATTCATCATGATATTTTAATTGTACATGTGTCTTATTCAGTTTCACCCATAATGTGATGCCTGCTTATTTTTGTGTAGAGTACACCTAGTGCTTGATCCACACATAGTGATCACTCTCTGTTGTCTTGCGTCTGTCTGTATGGCCCAAAAAAATTTGAGCATTATCCGCATCTTCTCCTTGAGCACTTGACACTTTTCAACCAAACTTACAGGTTAGCTTCAGTATATGTTGAAGATGTGCACCATGCATTGTCTTTTTCTTTAATTTTGTTTTTATACAACCGCAAAAAAATTTTGAGGTCTATATTGGTATTATACTGGCAGCGGCGTCTGTATACTCTGTTTCCATGCGATAACTTCAGTACAATCCTGATGAAATTTTAACAATTTTGCTTGTCTCAAAAGGAAGGTTTAGATTTGTTTTTGGTATTGTGGCCCCGCCCATTTTTTTTTAAAACTATGTTCCCTGTTGGAGGACGCTTTATTTTGGATGAAAACATTCCAAATGCAAATTTGAATGGGACCACAACAGGACTATTGTGATCAAGTTTAGTTCCAACTTGATCAGTGGTTTCAGAAACCTAATTCTCTTAATGGAATCAAATACAAACTATCTTAATGCTGGCAGATGTGGTCCTCCCAGATACCTTTATTGGAAAGCTAGGTACCATCAATGTACCATTGTTTTCTAATTGGACAAGTTGTTTCAGAAAGGATCTTTAAATGTATTTGAATGTGTTATATCTATTTCAACCCATTTCAGACCTCCTTTCAAAATTGATTTTGACAGGGTTTCTTATATTTTAGGTAATAATTATTGCCAAAATCAAAACATTTAAAAAGCCACTTTCATTAAATTGTGTTAACATTTTTCTGAAAACAAAACATAAAATTTAGCAGAATAGTTTTTTTCTAAAATTTCTTATCTCTTGTTTGGTTTCCATGGCAACCAAAAATTTCACCATCCATTACAACCCATAACAGAGTACCATTAAAAAAAATTGAGCAGGGGTTCCCCTTAAAATCAAGGTAAAACATATTGCTGAAATTAAAAAACATTGAATTAAAACATTCAGTACCCCTTTTACAAAAAAAATTTGGGCAGGGGTTCTCCTTGAAATCTAGTTTATATACAGTGCTGAAAACATAAATAAAATGCCTAGCATTTCCTAAAATTTCAGTTTTCTGATCTTGTTTCCATGGAAACCGAGAGCTCCATTAATTACAACCAACCCATATCAGACCACAATTCAAATGAAACTTTGGACAGGGGTCCCCCATAAAATTCATAAGGTCCAATGTTCAAACTATGTTCCTTGCTAGCAGTCATCTTGGATGAGGTATGGACCTGTCTGATACCTTTTTTGGATGGGACCATCTAAGAACAAGTATGACTAAGTTTGGTTTAAATTGGACTGGTAGTTTCTGAGAAGATCTTTGAATGTCTTTTCCATAGGCTACAATGTTAAAACTATGTTCCCCGCTAGCAGCCAATCTGGATGAGGTACGGACCTGCGGGATATCTTTTTGGTAGGGACTATCTAAGGACCACTATAACTAAGTTTGGTTCTAATTGGACTAGTAGTTTCAGAGAGGAAGATCTTTGAATGTCTTTTCAATATTGTCCAATGTTTAAACTATGTTCCCCGCTGGCGGCCATCTTGAAAGAGGTATGGATCTATTGAATACCTTTGTCAGCTCAACTGGCTATGCCAGGGTGAGCTTTTGCCATCACTTGGTGTCCGTCATCTGTCTGTCATAAACTTTTCATTCAAAGATCTTCTCCTCTGAAACCACTTGGCCAATTAGAACCAAATTTGGTCACAATAGTCCTTGGTTGGTCCCCTTTAAAAAGTATCCGACAGGTCCATACCTCATCCAAGATGGCCGCCAGCGGGGAACATAGTCTTCACATTGGACCTATGGGTAAACACATTCAAAGATCATCTTCTGAGAAACTACCAGTCCAATTATAATCAAACTTAGTCACAATGGTTCTTAGATGGTCCCTTCCAAAAAAGGTATCCGGCAGGTCCGACCTAATCCAAGAAGGCCACCAGCGGGGAACATAGTTTTAATATTGGACCCTATTGAAAAGACATTCAAAGATCTTCTCAGAAACTACAAGTCCAGTTATAACCAAACTTAGTCACAATGGTCCTTAGATGGTCCCTTCTAAAAAAAGTTTCAGACAGGTCCGTACCTCATCCAAGATGGCCGCCAGCTGGGAACATAGTTTTAACATTGGACCCTATGGGTAAACACATTCAAAGATCTCAGAAACTACTAGTCAAATTAGAACCAAACTTAGTCACAATGGTCCTTAGATGGTCCCTTCCAAAAAAGGTATCTGGCAGGTCGGTACCTCATCCAAGATGGGGGACAGCGGGGAACATAGTTTTAACATTGGATCCTATGGAAAATACAATAAAGAGTGCTGTGTGGCAGTTCGTGTAAGCAAAAATAAACAAACAAGTTTAAATTCTTGTCGAACTGCGATAAAAGGTAAAACAAAAAATATATACACATATCAAAACATAAAAGATTAAAAAACAAGCAGACAGAGGTAGGGATTGGCCAAGATCATCAACATTAATGTCTTCAAGGGGCCATGGAAGAGTAACAAAAATGGCTGAGAAATAAAATATTACGTCACAAAAATAAATTTGATGTTTATAGTACAGAGTAATTGTTTATAGGTAAAATAAATTTGCCGTTCATTGTTTAGCCAGTGGAGCCCAATAGTTGAAGAAATCCCCAAATGGATAGGAGGGGAAAATTTAGCCTTCAACAAAAAACAGTAATTAATCAAAAGAAAATAACTATCGAAAAAGCATTTAAATAACAAATATAATGTAAAAATAAATAAAATGGAAAATACATTCAAAGATCTTCTTTCAGAGACTACTAGTCCAATTAAGACTACACTATGCAATAATGGTCCTTAGATGGTCCCTTCCATAAAAGGTATCTGGCAGGTCTGTACCTCATCCAAGATGGTCGCCAGCGGGGAACATAATTTTAACATTGGACCTTATGGAAAATACATTCAAAGATCTTCTTCTCAGAAACTAATAGTCCAATTAAAACTAAACTAAGCCACAATGGTCCTTAGATGGTCCCATCCAAAAAAGGTATCTGGCAGGTCTGTACCTCATCCAAGATGGCCGCCAGTGAGAACATAGTTTTAACATTGGACCCTATGGAAAAGACATTCAAAGATCTTCTCAGAAACTACCAGTCCAATTAGAACAAAACTTAGTCACATTGGCCCTTAGATGGTCCCATCCAAAAAATGTATCTGGCAAGTCCGTACCTCATCCAAGATGGCCACCATCTGGAACATAGTTTTTACATTGACCCTATTGATTTTAAGGGGAACCTCTGCCCAGATTTTTGAATTTTTATTTGAAATATGGTCTGAATGTTTTAATTTCAGCAATATGTATTACTTTGATTACAAGGGGGAACCCCTGCCCAAATTTTTTTGAATGGTGTTCTGTTATGGGTTTTAATGGATGGTGGATCTTTCGGTTGCCATGGACTCCAAAGAAGAATACAGTAATTTTAGATAAAAAAAAGTATTCTGCTAAATTCTATGTTTCGTTTTTCTAATTGGAAATGCCTTTTATCTATGTCAGCCATGGTCCAGGTGAACGATACATGCTCTTGAGAGCCTCCTGTTTGGAAGGAACCATCTAAGGACCATTGTGACTAAGTTTGGTTCTAATTGGACTAGTAGTTTCTGAGTAGATCTTTGATTGTCTTTTGAATGGGGTCCAATGTTAAAACTGTGTTTCCTGCTGGTGGCCATCTTGGATGAAGTACGGACCTGTCGGATACCTTTTTTGGAAGGAACCATGTAAAGACCATTCTGACTAAGTTTGGTTCTAATTGGAATAGTAATTTCTGAGAAAAGGATCTTTGAATGTCTTTTTCATAGTGTCAAATGTTAAAACTATGTTTCCTGCTGGATTCCATCTTGGATGAGGTACCCACCTGCTAGATACTTTTTTGGAAGGGACCATCTAAGGACCACTGTTACTAAGTTTGGTTCTAATTGGACTAGTACTTTCTGAAATGAAGATCTTTGAATGTCTTCTCCATAGGGTCCAATGTTAAAACTATGTTCCCCGCCGGTGGCCATCTTGGATGAGATACGGACCTGTCTGATACCATTTTTGGAAGGAACCATGAAAAGACCATTGTGACTAAGTTTGGTTCTTATTGGAATTATAGTAGTTTCTGAGAAGAAGATCTTTGAATGTCTTTTCCCACAGGGTCCAATGTTAAAACTACATTCCACGCTGGCGGCAATCGTAGCTGAAGTACGGACCTGTCGGATACCTTTTCTGGAAGGAACCATCTAAGCACAATTTTGACTAAGTTTGGTTCTAATTGGACAAATAATTTCTTAGGAAGATCTTTTAATGTCCTTTCCCATAGGGTCCAATGTAAAAACTATGTTCCCCGCTGTCGGCCATTTTGGATGAGGTACGGACCTGTCGGATACCTTTTTTGGAAGGTACCATGTAAAGACCATTGTGACTTAATTTGGATATAATTGGAAGTTGTTTCTGAGAAGAAGATCTTTGAATGTCTTTACCATATGGTCCAATTTTTAAACAATGTTCCCTGCTTGCGGTCATCTTGGATGAGGTATACCTATTTTGTAGGGGTCCAACTAAGGACCATTTTGACTAAGTTTGGTTATAATTGGGTTGGTAGTTTCTGAGAAGAAGATATTTGAGTGTGTTTTCAACCAGGACATAGAGATTTGATTGTCACTGTAAAAGGGGAGAAATGGATAGGGGAGGAAATTTAGCCTTATATACGAGTCCCAGTGGCTCTGCTTTCTTTACACAATATAGAAGGGGTCTTTATACTGCATGGACAGTGGCGTTTCTTCACACTGGTTGACTACAGTGGTTCGCGGTCAGGCTTTCCGTATTATGACCTGACTATCCTGCGTAGACAGGGCATTCCCCTATCTACCATCTGGGATACGCGCATGGGCAGTTCTGTAGCCGGAGCCCCTGAAAACCGATTCAGATGCGGGGATATATCAGGACGAAAACAAGTTAATCAATTAAATAGAAATGTAAGAAACAGAAGTTGAAGGGACAACTGGGTCAACTAGTTTTGATTGCAACTGGAAAGGGGGAGAAATGGGTAGGGGCTGGAAATTTAGCCTTCTATACACTTGAGTCTGAAATGATTGGACCAACCGTTTTGGGACTATGGACCAAAAACCGATGTCCGAATATGGGGTTTTTTTGCTTATAGCTCAAATACCATTGAAGATACAAACTTATATTCAATACAAAAAATGTTCGGAAAGACATCATCTTCAAATAACTAAATACCGAAGTTACTGTGAGGTCAAGGTCAAAGGTCAAGGTCACAGCCAAAAATCTTATTTCATGTTAAAGAATCATTAAATGTACATATTTAGCTTAGAATGATGGTTTTATCCATGAATCAATAATGAGAACATTATAATGCAACTTCGGGGAAAAACCTATCAATTGCTCTTCGAACAATTGACATACTAGTTTTTTTATATTCTTTTTGGTCCGCCGCAACAGCTGTGAAAGAACTACCTGACATATCATTTCGATACTTGATGTGATGAATCGACATCACTGTGGAATCTCAAAACTGAGTCAAGCATATCGACCTATATTTAGTAAAGGAGTTATCTGTCCCGGAACCAAAATTGTTATCGCCGTAAAAGATAGCTGATTAAGAGTAATGAGTAAAGTGTTTCTTGAGTCATGACGGAACTTCGTTACATTTAGACCGAAACTGTGCGGTATCTTAATTTTTGAGTTAGTGCCCTTTGAAAAAATTTGAGTTTCCGTAAACTTTTTTCTCAGAAACCGTACGTCGTAGAGACCTGAAACCTTCACCATTGTTTATAAGTCATGTATGGCCATCTAAAAATGTCAAGGTCAAAGGTCACCGGTCAAGGTAACCGATGACATTAAGCCTTGTTATCGTTTCAACTCGGAAATCGTAATAGATCGCTGAAAATATATAATGGGAAAAATGTTCATTATCATAAGACGCAACTTGTGACATTTGGTCCGAGAGATTTGACGACTCTTTATATGAGTTATTGCCCTTTGAAAACATTTGAGTTTCCATTAATGCTAAATACTCCCAAATGATAAGTTGTAATGACCTGGAACCTTCACCATTGTTCATAAGTCATATATGGTCATCTAAAAATGTCAAGGTCAAAGGTCACCAGTCAAGGTCACTGATGACCTTAAACCTTGTTATCGCTTCAACTCGTAAACCGTAATAGATGGCTGAAAACATTATCATGAGATGCAACGAACTTTGTTACTTTTGGTTCCAAGAGATTCCACGACTATTTATATGAGCTATAGCCCTTTGAAAGATTTCAAGTTTCTGTTAATGTTAAATACTCCAAAACGATAAGTCGTAAAGACCTGAAACCTTCACCATTGTTCATAAGTCATATATGGCCATCTAAAAATGTCAAGGTCAAAGGTCATGAGTCAAGGTCACAAATGATCTTTAACCTTGTTATGGCTTCAACTCGTAAACCGTAATAGATGGCTGAAGACATATAATGGGAAACATGTTCACTGTCATGAGGCGCAACTTTTTTACATTTGGTCCGAAGAGATTCGACGACTTTTTATATGAGTTATTGCCCTTTGAAAGATTTTGAGTTTCCGTGAATGATTAATACTCCCAAACAATAAATCATAGAGACCTGACACCATTGCTCATAAGTCATATATGGCTATCTAAAAATGTCAAGGTCAAAGGTTACCGGTCAAGGTCACTGATGACCTTAGACCTTGTTATCGCTTAACTGTTAGAGATAGGTGATCAAATGTATTGGAGAAAATGCTAAACTGCCCTGTTTTCATTGAGGTCTACATTTGATACTGGGGTCCAAAATAAAAGGACCAAACATTTTGGACCTATGGCCCAAAAACAATTGTTGGAGGTCCGATTTTTGGGTTTTCTGCTTATATTTCAAAAAGTATTAAAGATACAAAGAAACTGTAAGAAGATAAAATGTTCAGTTCAATATGGCCGACAAAATGGGGTCCAGGTCAAAGCCAAGTTCCTTAGCAACAACGTTATTTTCCATAAAAGTCCTTAGCAACCATATGCAAAAAGTTTTATAATGTTGTAAAGTGGAAATAAATGACATTGCCAACAAGAAGTGACTTTCATGTCCTTAGCAACAAGCTAATTTTTTTCGGAAAAGTCCTTAGCAACCGTTGAGCAAAAGACTAATAAAAATCAGAACTTTTGTATATATCACATTTTTAACCGAAATAGACAACAAAACAAACTCTAACATGTAATCATGGTGAAAACTGGTTAAAGACCTTGCAATTGTTCTCTGAACAATTGACTTTTTAATTATTATTGTTGTTTTGTTACCACTCTCAATTCAAAAAAGAAACAATAATAAAAAGACTTCACAAAGCGACTGACATAGCTAAACGTTCTTTATGTATACAACATTTACTTTCTTTGCTTTAATTTGTTCAATATATATAAGTACATACAATGAATACTCATCTCCAGAAAGGGAAACTTAAATATATAATTGATTGCTGCTGTCGAGAAAGATTCTAGGTAGATAACGTTTTAAAATCATCATTAAAAAACACAGTACAAAAATGTACTTTGTTTTGATATTGAATCCCCATTTATGCAGAATGTTTAATGCAGTAACAAAGTGTAATGAAGGCAAAATGCTAGATTTTCTGAAAGATTTTGGGATACACATAAATTTGCAGCAGTTTTGCGATTAACAGGAGTCCAACATTATCGTAAACCATAAACAAAATTAGGGTAATTACAAAATTACCAAACTGAATTTTCAAGTGTCGAAATACAATGGGCAGAAAGACATAGCAGGTGCAAAACCACCCACAAAATTGTCAAAGAAATTCTCATCATACGATGTAATTACTACTTTCACAAATGTTTGAAAATTAGATAAAAAAAAGTCTTAAGACGAATTACAAAAACAAAGAGAACCAAAATAACATAAATAAAAGAGATGATTCTAAAATTGGGAAAGACAATATTCCGGCTAAAACAAACACATCAATAAGAACGATTAACAGAAATTTTGAAATCCTAACTTTAAAATCCCGGGAGAAATCATACTAGATGAACAAAATAAGCCTGTTGCCCAAAATGATGAAGAAGAAAAAATGATAGATTGTTTAGTGTTTTAAGTGCAGTTAGCAATATTTCAGCTTTATCAGGATCCGACAAGTGAATTTATTCTGAAAATTTTAAATATAAGATATTAAGGAGGAAGCTTAAAGTGAGGCAACCAGTTTTGACTGCCATTGGAAAAGGGGAGAGATAGGTAGGAGTTGAAAGGTTATCCTTTTATACGACCCCCAGTGAGTCTGCTCTGGGGACGAAAATATAAATTGATTATAAATGAGAGTTTTACGTCCAGTGAGCAATATTTAAGCAATATCAGAACGAGAAAAAGCCATTGGATGTTGAAGAAGAAAGTAACAAAGGTGGTAGGGATACAAGGACAATGCATTTTGATTGCCACTGGAAAATGAGAGTTGGGTAGGGGCAGGATTAAGCCTTCTTTACGACCCCAAGCGGCTCTGCTCTTGGGAGTCTTTATACTGCATGGGGCATAGCGTTTCTCCACACAGTATGGCTACAATGGTTAGCGGTCAGGCTTTCCATATTATGAACTGACTACCCCGAATAGACCGGACATTCCCCTACCCACCAACTGGGAACTCCCCCGGCAGCTCTGTAGCCGGAGTCCCTGAAATTGTAAAAACCCGATTCAGGTGCCATGGTCTGTTGACGATTTCGAGTAAACATTAAATGCACAACAGCGGTGAATGAGCGGGGAAATGCGACTCCTTATGTTGGAGATGTGGGTATTTTACTGCCCAAAAATGGATAGTTTACAATTGGACATACAATCATCACGTTTGTCATAAATTTTGGGTTTTAAGTGTCCTATGGTGTCAAGTAAAAGTAAATTGACAGGTAGGATGCTTATTTTGGTGTATTAGTGGTATCTTTGATTCCTAGTTTATTTGGCTACATGAGATAAACATATATTTTTGTAATGTAACAGAAACTGAAATTAGAAACATCTGCCTAAAACTCCTTCTTTCTTTTAACTAACCCTTGTATGAAAATTGCTTCATACGAATATAAAAAACGAATCCACCAGAAATGGAGCAAAATTAGTCTCCATTGGTATCCCAATTGTCTGTTGGAAAACGTTTCCTACGACTTCAACAAATAAATTTCAATTATTAAAAAATTCAAGCACAGCAATGACGTCCTCTTCAGTATACTGTTTTTTGGAATCTGTGTGTTGTTTGACAAAATTGGAACTGCACAAGAAAAACAATAAAATGACAAAAGATAAACATGGACAACGATAGGAACTCAGGATAGACGAACTTGAGCTAGCGGTAGGGTTAAACCGTCTTAAAAAATGAAAAGACTGTTTTTTTCATAACTTACACATGTTGAATTTGATGATGTTAATTTCAACCATTCATGCGTTTCTTTATACCAACAAAAGATATGCCCACCAAATGAACAACATTTTTTCTTTGTCTGTTTAAAGGGTCAAGGTTATTAAGGTTAAAGGTCCCCTTTTTAATTTATTGTTAAACCTATGGTAATTTTGTGTAAAATCCCCAGCCTTATCGGCTTGTTGGTTTATTCCAATAATTTATCAGCAAATTATTCACAGGTGCTTGAGGACAGGACCCTGTATTGGGCCCGATGGTCCCTCCCCCCTTTTAATAATATTTAATCCATTTTTTAATATTGGCCATTTATTTTTGCTATTTTGTACTAATATAACATATATCTATCGTCAATTTCCTATTTTACTATCAATGTGCATTTAGACATATAGAGCGAATATATGTCGAAATGGTTGCTAGCTGTAGGTAGAACTAACAAGAGCATAGTTTAACAAATGAAGAATGAAAACTTTTTTATGAAATAAAACTGATTTCACTGAAAACATTTTAAGAAAAGTTTGTATTTAGGCAGTATTTAAAAAGGGTCTTTTTTATCTTTCCATTTTGATTTTTGAGTACCCACCAAAAATCCTAGTTTTGCCTTCTATTTTTTTTTTGGTATGTTTAAACAGAAAAAAAAGCAATTTAGTATATAGAAGAAACAAATTGGTCTTTATTCACCTTAACTTGTTATTACCTACCTCACAAAAATTATTACTTTTAACACCGGCTTCTCAATATTTACTTCAAAAATACCCATTAACCAAATGTGTTGATGCACATGTTTAAAAACTTAAAAACAATTCCAAATTGACATTACTATGATAAAACTTGTAATAACATTAAAGTATAAAAAAAATACCGAAGTTGCATAAAAACAGTAAATTTCGTTATGCTGTACACGTGTTTCAAGGAGTAACATCTCATCAGCAGCCCTGCAGCATTAAAATCAAATAATTTGGAAATATCTGCAAGAGCTAATTTAAAGAAAAATTGCAGTTGTTTTCAAAGTTTGTTTTTTGCTTACAAAACCTAAAAAGAAAGAAATCAAATAAAGCAAAATAAAATAAGACAATGTCGCGGTTCCGTCGTTTTCTACACAGGCCAGCCCGACCGACCACAAACAAAACTAAGTCGGGGATCAAGTCGTTGCATCAGGGCTTAAATGTCTCTTACGATAAATCCATACCGTTGTTTAAATTTAAAGTCTAAAATAATGTATAACGAAAAATGGGGAATAGCAGGACGCATCTACAATGGCTGAAAGTTTCAAAAACATGCTACAATCTGCCAGGGAAAAACACAAATACGACAAACGTAAACAACGATAGGAACTCGGGACAGCCGGACTTAGTATGGGCACCAGCAAAAGCTAGCGATAGGGTTAAACCGGTTTTTGGGTACAAAAACCTAACCTTTATCTGTTCCGTCTTCCTAAAGTATAGTAAATATATGAATAAAACCCAATACGTAAGTAGACTTAACTCCATGACCAAAATCTTGGAACGAATGAAAAAGACAATACGTAATTTTGAAAGACAGGTACATGTAAAGGGGAGCTCGCCGCTAATTTGAGCCTAGTAGAACACTGTCGCGCCACTGAAGAGGAATCAAACACAAAACTTCCCGAAGGTTACAGGAAATAAGCATTCATAAAAGATTTATAATAATTGATTATTTTGGCCAGCTTTATTTCAGCTATATCAAAACGAGAACGTGTAAATGCAAACAAGACAAATGATATTTTTTATAAATATAATAGATATTTGAAAAACGGAAAGGGTTGATTCGACAACAAGAATTATAATTTGCACCTAAATACATTTTGATTTCTTTACGATCCTAGCGGGTTGTTCGAGTTCTTCAAGTTTTTTTTGTGTGTATGTATACTCCATAAAGCGTGGTATATCTTCACAGTTTGCGCATGCCATCACACATTCACCCCACATCTACAAAGTACTCCCTTATTATGATGGACGTTTGAAATCTAAGCTATATGACAAGATGGACGTTTGAAATCTAAGCTATATGACAAGCATGATGATTTTA